>VZRQ01004000.1:1200714-1227136 GCA_013397975.1 Machaerirhynchus nigripectus | reverse complement strand
CGGCACCACTGCGCAGGCGTCGCCGTGGCCGCCGTGCCCCCCGCGCCTGCGCGGCGCTGGGTGGGGGCCGCGGCCGGGGGTGCCGGGCTGGGGGAGGGTGTGTGCCGCCCATGCCCTCATGGACAGGGCGTGTGAGCCCTCGCGTGCAGCAGGGCGGCTGGGCCTGTGACTCTGCGTGGGCCCTGTCCTCTTCGGGGAAGCGCTTTGGTTTCCCTCTACTGTGCTTCCATGACTTGTCGCTTGCTCTCCTACTCCAGTTCCTTACTCTTACAAGGGGGACTGTTGCTGTTCATTCTCCATGGAGAAAAGATAATCCGCTGCCTGGGTGCTGAATGGCTTTCAAAATTCATAACGCCAAGTAAATAGTACTTATTTGGCATTTTTCCTCAAATTGTCCCTGTAAAATGAGGTAACCAGTTATTCCCACTTGACAGCCAAAAGTTACTTCAATATCATTCATCTCAACTATTAAAAAAACTCAAAAACAAAACCACACAAAATCCCACCTACCTACAATGTGTGTTTTTATGGCACACTTGAAACTACTTTTTTGGGTGTAATTAGGTCATGTTCCCACATTTCCTTGCAGCCAGGACACCCAGGCACAAATACTTTTCTGCCAATGACAGTTGAAATTCTCAATGTGTTCTTCGCCTTTGGTAGGTGTGAAGATAATAAAATAACTGTTACCGAACTTGCAATCAAATTACAAGAAGTGGCAGGACCCACTTCAAAAATTTTAAGACAGATTTTGCAGAACCCATAGGAAGTTCTGGTAACTAACCAAAAACTCACAGTGCCCTATCCTTTGAGAAGAGAACTGGCAAATGGCACCCTGCAACTAACTGCTACTACACAGAAATGCCATTTTAGATATTGACAGTAACAGCTGCTGAAACGAGTCTTACAAAATCTTTAGCCTAAGATGTTCTTGAATAATGTTGAACACTCAGTCTGTGACTCAGTTTCAAATGTAACCTAACGAAAGATACTGGCAAACCATTGGAATTGTGGATTGGAGCAAGATGAACAAGATTACAGTAATAACATCACAATCACCCTTTACTCCTAGATTCTGTGTCCTCTTACAAATGGAGATGAAACCTGTTCCAAGTACTGAAATTGTTGACCGGAGTGCAAAGAAGACACTGGTCCCTAAACTTTAATATGATGTTTGTGTGCCACTTAGTCACTCAACAGGACCAACCTGATCTGGGTGAGATGCGAGGCCACTATTACACTTGAACTAATTTAGATCAGGACTCAAAATGCAAAGCTGACAATGCCTTTTTGCTCTTATGCTGCAGTTACACTAACTGTAAGAAAAGAGAGATCTAATTAGCATAAAATTCACCAGTGTTCAGGTAATTCTTCCATTTTGGGCTCTGTTTTAAACAAATTCAAACTGTAGTGTTAATTTGCATTATCATAGTTTGCATTGCATAATTCATTATCATAGAAGCTCATAATTTTTGATCTGGCACCAGCAGTTTTAAAGCTGGATTAAGTATATCAAACCATGGCCCAAGGTACTTTTTCTCTCAGAGGTAGTGCTGGGTTAAACAGTTCTTCCCTTTTGCCACCTTCTTCCCAGAACCTTCACCTACATCAGTAACATGACCCAATTCTCTCCATAGCCCCACAGAAAGTTTGTGCTGGGTGATGGATCAGCATGGAGATAGGGCATAAAACTGCCTTTTCTGGCAGTGGGGGCAGTTGATGCCAGTTTAGACTGTTGATGCTACCAGAATTTTGGGTTGGCATCACCACAGTTTCAGCATAGCTCATCAAGATTGCACTTCAGTGCTACTGAAAGAAGCATTCTCAAGATACTTGCTTGTTTTTCTCAAGATACTTGCTTCTCTACCTTGTCTTGTGTTTGTGGCAATGCATGTTTTGACCAGTTGTATCAGCGGGGTGATCCACATGGTGACATAATCTAAAGATGATGATGGAAATGGTGGACTGTTGCTTCTGGTGTCTGTGATCACAGCCCATCGTAATTCTCCATTTTCCTAAAGTCCTGGAGAGACAAATTTCTTGCTACTGCTTTTCATCTTAATGTCATGTCCAATTCCTTTCCTTCTAATGTATAGATTTGTGTGTTACTTGCCCTTGATGTTTCTGAACTATTTGCTCTGTTCTTTCATCTCCACTGAAACCACCCCTACTAAGATAATCTAACTTTGGATGCCAGTTACAACACTAAAATTTTGAATTATGCCTCTGTTTAAACTGCTGCTGTGGAAACCTACAAGTCTTGCTCTCTGCTGTTTTCTTCTTAGTTTTACTGCTTCTGCAGTGAATCTAATTCCACTGTTCCTCACCTGTTTTCAAAAAGTTTGAAGGCTTCAAGCAAAAGTCTCTTCTTGAAGGCTTATGCTTCTCCCCTCATCTTTCCTCTTTCATGCAAATTACTGCATCTTCCATTCTGTGCCAAATACTTGAAAATGTTTTTTCTTACATTGACTCAGGAAAGCCCTTTATCCAAAACATATGTCCCACAGGAGTCCCTTAACGAATTTCATGTGTGGGTGTGGGGTTTTTTTGAACTTCAATATACCTTTGTCGAGTTTATTAGGTCACTACTTTTATTGTAGTTGTAGTGGTCTAAGGATATAAGAACAAAGCTACAGAGTATGTCTGCTTCAAAAACCAGAAAGTCCTGCTGCTCCTGCCTTCCCAAAGCCCCTTTACCTTTAGATTGTATGCCCTCACTCTTGCTCCACCTACTGTAATTACCTGATTGTTCAATAAATGGATTCAACTCAACAATAAAGCTAACTTATTTTTTGTGTTTAGTTTTCTGCCAGGTTATTGAGTTGAGTCCCCACAGGAAAGGGTTAAAAGAATGTCAGACCTGAAAAGAGGGGTGGGCACAAGGGAAGAGAGTGAAACTTCCCACCTGGGCAGCAAAGTAAGCCATCCTATGTAACTTCAAGAAAGACAGGGTTTGTAGAGGGAGGCAATATCTTTTATTATAATAGCTGATAAAGATGTCAAAAAGGAAGCAAGTTGTTCCCAAAACCTACTGACTATAGTTGGGGTAGCAGCTACTTTAAATTATCACTTCTTTCTGCAATTCTTGCTTCTTTACTGAAAATTCTCCAAACTTTCTCTCCCCCAATCCCCTCATTCTCCACCAGTGTTGGTAATGCTGTTGATGCTGGTGATGCTTTCTATGCAGTGAGCCATGTAACTTGAATTTTTTTGAATGCGCTTTGCTTCCAGATTGCCAACAAGAATATTTTTTCCTTTTCTGTGGTTTCCTTTCCCTTCATAAAACTTGCCACTAGTACATTCACTTTAAGTTACTTTTCAAAATTGAATATACTAATGACAAATTTTATGAAGGGAAAGCACAGAAAGGGACAATTTTTTCTCCCTTTTTTCTAGTCTACTAATTACTAACTTCTGTATACAGTATATATAAGAAGGGTGTGGAAAAGAGGGGAAGGCAACTAAATTCTTATTGGTGTTTATGTGTAAACAAAGGTAGCTTTGGCAGCATTTCAAGCTCTTCATTTCTCCTCAGGTCAGAGAGATAAATAGGAGCTTTTACATTATGTCTGTCTTTCATTCTGATTCTTTTCTTTGCTTACTCCTATCCTTTTCTTTTATCATCCGTTATTTTACATCCCTGCACAGTTTCCTGGGCTATCATCACCTTCACTGAAATGGTTTCTCCCTAATTCTCCTCTCAATGGACTCCCAGGCTACCTCTACCTTCATATCTTATGGGGTTTTTTTCTCATTGCCACAGAGTTTTTTTTACCAACCACATTTCATGGATTGGGGCATCATCAGTTAGGTTTTGTTTGCTACAGCAATTGTCAAGAAAGAGGAAGCATTTGGTTGCCCTCAGCTATGTCTGCAGTATTGTGGTTATTTGATATTCCAAGTACAGGGAGGTGATGGTACCTGCTGACACATGCTGGCTTGCTGTTGGTAAGCACTAAATCTAAGCAGGCACAGAGTCACCTCTGTACAACTACTTCTTACACAGCTGCAGGTTGTAGTACTGCACCCCTGCCTCTGTCAGCCAGTTCCCTGAGTTACCCCAGGCTCTGCTGTGAAATACACAGGTATTCCCAGATGCTTGGCTAATGTTTTTCATGCTGGACATTCTCCGTTTGTTCTCAGACACAGAGATATTCTCTGTAAGCCCCTCTCCCCAGTTTACTGCAGTCAAGGGTCAGAGACCTTCAGTTTTAGTACTATAATGGGGAAAATTGAGTGTTTAGCCTCCATTGGGAGCCTGAGGAGAAACATTATTTCCCTTTCCTGGTTGCTCTTTAAGCAGACATATTTCAAGAATACTTTGGCAGATTGCCAAACATTCATTGACTTAGTTTGTATACTTCTTATGGAAAACTTTTTGGAAATGCTTGAAAAGAGAATGCTCTCCAAGCTGTTTATTTAGAGATCTCTGGGTTTGTTTATCAATAAATACCAAATTAAGTGAGAATTAGACACTGAAATTTTGTGTATTAAAACTTGAAATACCACCAGATTCACTTGTGCAGAAAGGACAGTCAGTCCTTGAATGTTTTCATGCTTGATTTTCATTTTCTTTGCCATGATTGAAGAGAAAAAATTCTGTGTGGATTCAACAGACTCATATGGGGATCTCACTCCTCTTCTGCTGTTCCAGCCTATAATTCTAGATGGAGCACTGGCTTTGAAATACAGTTCCATCACTAAATTTTACAAAGTAATGTGAATGGCTCAGAAGTATGTAAAATATGTTGTACTAGGTTTCTTTTTAACATACAAATTCCATCACCATTTTTTGTGTATTTAGTGTATTTTGTGTATTACTTTAAATAATTACGTATTTTGTGTATTACTTCAAATAATTGTTTCATATAATTGTGAAACATTTCTACTTTCTATATGTCTTACATGATTTCTCATAAAAGACAAAGATAAATCTATAGAAGTATATATTTGCATGGAAGATGGAGAGATAAATACGATTTTCATACAACCTAGCATTAAAAATTTTCTGAAATGTGTAACTGTCATTCCATCCCCTTTTGAAAATATTTTCATTTGTTAGGCACATTACTCAGCATTAATGTACTTACAGGCTTCCAAGCAATAATCTACCAATAAAACCAGAAAGAAGATAGTTCTCCTTCTACTCCTTGTCATACTTCATTATATACTTCAATGGATGTTATAATGTAAGTACTCAGAAATGTGAGGAAAAATTAATATGAAAAACAAAACCTGGACTACTTCATTACTAACATAGCAGTGGTTATGGCTTAAAAGAAGATGATGGTGTTCCAAGGTGGTGGTGGTGATGTCTGGGTAGATAGAAGGGGACTTGCACTATTGTGTGAACAATGCATATGAAAAAAAAGCTGTCTGATG
Organism: Machaerirhynchus nigripectus; assembly: GCA_013397975.1. NCBI lineage: Eukaryota > Metazoa > Chordata > Aves > Passeriformes > Dicruridae > Machaerirhynchus > Machaerirhynchus nigripectus. The sequence goes on along the minus strand of VZRQ01004000.1, from coordinate 1,221,754 downwards.
CTTAAGCAATTCAAATGGTTCAGAAGTTAAACTTCCTTAAGAGGAATACTTTGAAGTAGTTCCTTCATTCCCAAATCTTTTCACCTTAGATTTTACAGAACATTAACTCTAGAGAAGTCCCAAATTTATTGGCTGTATAATGTTGCCTGAAGCAAGAGATTCTCTTTTTCTTCCCTGCATGATATCTACAACTCAGGCAGAAAATTTAGGTGGAAAAACAGGAGGGAAAAAGCTAATGTGATAACAAAAATAAAGAAGACTACACTGGCCAGAGGCAAGTGACAACTGAGTCCCACACTGATACGTGACTGTAGCTCAGACAATATCCTGCAGCACTGAGCAAGGCCTGGGCAATAGCCAGAAAAGCAGAAAGGGAGGATGATAACAAGCTCCCCTGGACTCATGGGTGTACCCACAGCGATGGAGCAGGAGTTACTATTGGCACATTGATGACAATAAGTAAGATGTTGACACACAGGTTGGGATCTTTGCTGTTGAGTACCCAAGGTACACGTACACTGTGTGTGTCACACAGACACATGGCACAGCTGTACCATGCAGAGATGCAAAAAAAGCAGTCAGTGGACGGGAGAAGCACCGTGCCTTACTGTGGCAGTCCTTCGGAACTCAAACCCATACCTTTCAGCAGGTGGAGCCACTGCAGTAGGTTATAGCTGCCTGTCTGGTTGCAGAGCTGTATCATTAAAGGAGTGATCTCTGTGGCACCCTCAATTTCTAAATAAAACCACAGTCTAAACAATCTGCAATGAGACTTGTACTGATCTTTTCTCCCAGTACATTTTATCCACAGGATTACTTACAGTTCTGGTAAACAATCACAAGGCATAAAAAATGGAGCAATAGGAAGCATAATAATAAATAGCAATTAATACATCATTGAAGGTTTTCTTCCCCAGACAGAAGGAAATGGAGAAAACAATGCATTTTGATGTCAACCTCAGCAAAATTTGTGGATCCTGCTCTTTGGGTACTTAATCATCCTGACATCTAGGCACTTCCATGGGAGTTTTGGCAGTGAAACTATCCAGGGAAAACTTTTTGTTCAAGCAGGCCCCTCAGACTGCTCGCCTTTTTTGTTGTTTTCAAAACAGTGTGATTTTATCATGATAACACAGCATAGTAAACATATTTCAAGCTGTCTTTTGTACTTCCCAGGCAACTGAGATTCAAGTATTTAATTTAGACTTCATTAAGCAGTTATTATATATTAAACAAATAGCAGCTACATACTAGAACATATTTGCAGAGTATTATGGCGATGCAATAGGACCATATCAATTTCACTGTTATGAATCTATTACATAATTTTTAATCCTTGGTGGGTGTTTATTAATCAGTATTCACATAACATACACTAACTGTCCTATTAAATCTAAATTAATTGTGGCTCAGGAAACATTAATTTAAAAGGTTGCCTATTTTCCCAGCAGATCTGATCTTTGTTTCATATTTTTCCATTAAAATTAGTGTTAAAGACTGAGTGAATTTGTTTCATTTAGAATCCAGTTACTAGATGATCTGAATACCTGTGAATCACATTCTGCCAAGCTTCTCTGCTAACAGTAATATTAAATATTCTCTCCTATTTTCTTCCAGTGTAATTAGCTTTATCTGGAGATAATAAAGATCATAAAATATCACATATTTGTGTAGGAAAAGCAATCCCTATTGGCTGAAGGAACTGACATTCAGCAGTTCATTAAAACCAGTGAGTCAAATTTTGTCTTTGGGATTTGCAAATTTCTAGTTTGCAAAATGACCAACTCTAAGGAACAGATGTCACATTGAAAATTTTCGAAACTTTTACTGTTCAAATGAATCATAATCCCCACAGTGATGATCTAAAAGTGTCTCTGTCCCTTGTCCTCTGCAAGAAATCTGAGACGCTGCAATAACACTGCATGTAGACCTTGATGAAGACCGCATAGCTATGAGTAATAATTGGCATCAGAGTGTTTTGGTAAGAGAACTGAGATATTTGATTGGAGAAAGGGTCAAGAATCCTTGAAATTTATGTCATAGGAAACTGTTGAATCGTATAGTCTAACATATAAGAAGCCATCACAAGTCCATATTGAACTTAGTAGATTGTAACTGATTCAAGCTCCCAAGAAAGATATTTCTGAGAACATCCAGAGCTAGAGAATTCATTGCTTCTTTTAATAATCTATTTCCAGTGACTTTTAACCTTTAGCTTTAAAAACCAGTTATGCTACTTTTAAAAGCTGGTATAAAGACGTTATTCAGCACTCTGTATCTAATGCACAGAAATTGTATCAATACACTGAAATCATATCACCTCTCAGTCTTTTTAAAGCCAAACCATCTCTGCCATTCAAAGGTCTTCCCTTCTGTGGATCTCTTCTTTACTCTCTCCAGTTCCTCAACACCCCTAAAAAACAGTTGCCAAAAGTGTATACAGTATTCCAATACTAGTCTCATCAATGCCATATAACTTCTTTGTTCCTGTTTACCATTATTTCCAATTATTGTGTTTTGTTTTCCTGCGACTGCACACTGAGAATCAGGAGCCCACTGAACTGTCTGTTGATTTATAGATCTACCTTCAGTTCTTTGTCCTATCTAGATACCACACCAAGATATACCTGTATTGAAAACATAGGAATGTTTTAGCAATTGCTGAGCTGTCCTTACACACTTTTCTTCTCACTCCACCCCATCAGTGAGGAGGCTGGGGGTGCACAAGGAATCAGGAGGGGACATGGCCAGGACAGCTGACCCCAACTGACCCAAGGGATATTCCATACCTTGTGGCATCATGCTCAGCACATACAGGAGGGGAAAGAAGGAGGAAGAGGGGCACATTTGGAGTGATAGCCAGAGTTTGATGGAGCCATGCTCTCCTGGAGATATCTAAACACCTGACTGCCCATGGGAAGTGGTGAATTAATTCCTTGCTTTTTTTGACTGGGCAGCTTTTCCATTAAACTGTCTTTATCACAGCCCATGAGTTTTCTCTTTTACCCTTCCAGTTTTCTCCCCCATCTTCCACCAGGGCAGTGAGCAAGCAGCTGTGTGGGCCTTAGGTGGTGAGTGGGGTTAAACCATGATGCTCACGTAAAGTCAGAGATTACATAATTTTTGGCTCTTGCCATCTATTTCTTGCTCTATAGCCTTAGCACTGGTGTGGTAGTCCCAGCTCTAGTTTTGCTGAAACAGTGAACTTTAATCTCATATCTGAAAATACTGATTCATAATCTGAAGATACTAAAAAGACAACTGACAACATTTTATTTCACTGTCCCTCACGCCCTGAAGAAATACACACTTACAGAAAACAAGAAGTACAGGAATTAAGAGAGGATATGGTCTTGTGAGCCAAGGGTGGAAGGCACCTTGCTAGTCCTGTTTAAGCAGAACTTTCTCCTTTCCCACTAAGTCACTGGTTAATCGAACTAGATTTTATTCGTCGTGCTGTTGCTTACTGCTCAGTTTAATATCTGTCTGCATTTCTTTGCCTCTGGAAACCAATAGGAGGCTGAAATTATATTACAATTTAAAAGAAGAGACTAAGTGAGAGTTGAGGAAAAATGAAGAATTATAGGCCACTAAATTTAACTTCAGTATCTGACAAATAACTAGAACAATTAGTAAAGCAAGAGCAATCAGTATGTAAACAGGTTGAAGAAAACGCAGTGATAAATCAGTAACACATTTCTAAAAAGCATAAATCAAGTGAAACCAAACTAATTGGTTTCTTCGATGAAATAATGAATGCACAAAGCAAAAGTGGTAGACAATTTCTTAATATTAGTAAAACACTGATCCTCGTTGCACGTGGCCTTCTCAAAAAGAAGTTTAGTTGAATTAAACAGAACCAGCACCAAATGAACACACAGGTAAATAAATCAAACACTGAAAAACTTTTCCAGTTCAGCTGATAGCTGGGAGTAGATCAAAAACACTTTGCACGATCAAACATCTTACACAGCTCAGTTTAGACATGCCCGGGGCAGTTTCTTTTTTTTTTTTTAATTTAAGTAAAAAAAAATCTGTAAAACAGCATCTCATGTAAGAAACACCTATAATAAAGAATAAAATAAAGAAACTGAGCAGACCAGCAAAAATGACAGCCATTTTGGTTCTATGCCAGCACCAGAATAGCTTACATCAGCATCAGTTTTCTGCTACACAACTGAGTTGCTTTATTTAGATATATTAAATATTCCAAAGCATATCTAAATAGAGCTTTGGTTGCTGCAGGATTATCTCAAATGTATTTATTGATGTTGCTTCTGTTGACTGTTATTTCTGTCCATTCATCTAAAATCACAGAATTCATGAAATGTTTATGCCTTTTTGTTTTGACTGAGTGAAAAAGATGTCTAATGGAACTACACATCTTTGGGATCTTTTGCTCTGTTTTCTTTGTAAAAGCTAATAAAGATTCTCATGATTATTTATTTGTTTTTGCACAGCAAATAGTCATGCTGTTGGCAAGTATGGCCACCTATGTTTTTTGACAACTAAGAGAATGTTTTGGCTATTAAGAATACAAAAACTTGTTCTTGTCCCAAAAGCTGATGTGATAAGAGGCAATAGGTGATAGAGATAAGAGATCCCAAGAGATCAGTGAGAGGCTCTTTGTTAGACTTACAGGCAGCAATTTTAGCAGGAACATCAGCAGCATCATCGTCAAGACTTTTCATTGCAATCAGAGGAAAGGAACATTTTTAGAAGTTTTAAAGGATGATTATCAAGTTAGTTTTTCATGAGACAACCTTCCCAAGTTAAGAAGGGCAGCACACACCTGAACAGCAGGGGAGCTAATCAAATCTGACAATAAAACACATGTATTTTAGTGTTAGAATAAGAGTATAATGTTGAAGGGAGACATCAGTTATAAAAAAAAAAGACTGAAATGCAGAGCACAGAGAATAGGCAGATGCAACGGACAAAGTGTTTTATACAAGAAAAAGCAAATACTATTAATTGTTAAAGAGTTGATTTTGTCTGCACATAGACTTCAGTAGTGTTTATTTTAAAGTATAATGAATGCATATGTGCCACAAATAAAACCCAAGTCAGTAAAACTTTTTCCCCAATCATTTCTACACCCTTAATGTAATCCAGATTGCATTAAAGTTGAAATAAATGCAAAATTGCTTCTGACTTCCCAGGAATGGATTTGCACTCATAAGCAGTGAGCCTTCTCATTTCAGTCAAGTACCACACGACTTGAATAGTTAATTTTAAAAAGGGCAAGGGTACAATATCATTAGATAGATTGGGGTTAAAAAGTTATGAGCTTATATTTTAAATAGTAGAAATTTACTTCACTGGGTTTTTTTCAGGGAAAGTATCACATGTAAAGATGCAAAGACAAAGGTAACTTTGATCTCCTTCATAATGAATGCTACCTCTAACTTTTTTACTAGTGCAGCCACAATATTGTCTTAGGATAAATTTAAGAGTTTAAAATACATAATTAAAATGGATGGATTTAGGATTTTTTCCCCTTTTAACTCAATTTCTATGTAGACATGTTCACTTCATAGAAAAGAAAGTCAGCAACTTTTAACAGCATACAAATACATATTAGATTGCAAGTACTGCTTGCTGAGAACAAAATAAAGGGTACATGCAATAAACAGAGGGGAAATCTTGCTAACAATGGGTGGAATGGACAGTAAACAAGAGTGACTGTGGAGTTGCTGCTATTGGAGGCCCACTTGGCTGGAGTTGATATATTGTGAAAACAGAAGACATGAGATCTTTTAAGTTACTCTCAGCAGGCAGTAAGGGCGTTTTAAGAAGCCCACACACCACTACCTCTTCTTTCAGAGGAAGTAATGTACCAGGCATGTTTTCAAAAGTTGCTGGGAATAGTACACCCTATCTAATGTCCCAATTTTTACATTCCAGGTAATTGTCAGCCTTTTTTTAGACATTGGTATTTTGAAGCAGCACAGTGAAGAGTACAGAAATTTATATAACCTACAAAGTTTACAATTCTTCGTTGTGAATTATAATGGACATAGATAACTTCTACTCTAAAACTAAAAGCATTTGTTACAGCATACCTAAACAAAATTATTCATAAGTAACAATACTTTGACTTAAAAAAAACAAAGAGGCTCTGATACAGGGAGGTCTGATCAGAGCTTATAGCTCAAAATACATTTTTAGGAATGTTTCCTAGAAGATATGGAAGGGTAATATTTTTTTTTCTTTTTTAATTGAGAAGCTGTAATATAAACATATATAGAAACACATACAGATAAGTAGTTCTCAAAGTTTTAAAGTGTTTTTTAGATCTACCCCACAGCAGTGCATTTGGTCACATGAATGTAAGTAAGAATGCAAAATAAGATAACAAATGTTAAGATAGTTATGCATATGCCCTTTCTGAATGCCTTCAGCAAAAAAAGAAAAAAAAGCAACTGTATAAGGCAATGGGGGCTGTGTGATTCTCTGAAGGTGAGGAAATTCGAATTACAGCTGTATAGGAAATTTCAGGCTCAGATCCTTATTTCTCATAGTTACTGTTCTCCGAGTGCTAGTCTACAATGAAAACCAGAAGAGTTAAAACTTTGAAGAGTGTTAACCGAGCTATTAGCATAATTTGTTTTCAAAGACATACCTCCTACAAATCTCTACCAACAATTTTTTTCCAATCAAAAAGGTACAGCTTCTTCTGAGGTGTAGCAAAGAGTACCATGCAGTGGTCTACCAAGAAATTATCTAAACCGAGAATCAAAGACAATATCTGAGTAAGACTAGACAGCAGGAGCAGGAAGATCTTAAAAAGGTAGAATTGTATTACTGGATGACATTTAACCAAGGGAAATAGTTCAATATGTATTATCTCATTTTCATTGAGTCTAGTCAATCTAATTACCTTTTGCAATCTGGAAGACAGCATTTCTAACATAGCCACAGGGGGACATATGGCTTCTTGTGGGACATATATCCAAGACATGCACTGAAAAAAACTCTGTAACTCTAGCTCTTGCAGATACTGCCTGTAGGAGAGGCAATCTATAATACAGCTGTGTATAGTGATGTGGCCATGGTAGCACCAAGACCAGCACAAGCTTGCCACCCAAATATTTATGTGACTCTATACACAATTGCTGTCACGATAACAGTGCTAACAGCACATCAACTAGCTGATTCATCAATCAGCTGAAACTCAGCCTCTGTAAGTACACAGAGCTAATCAAAACCTTTATTACAGAATACATTTTCTACTGGAAGGAAAAGCATCACTCCTGACAGGCTGAGATTCCGTGTTTCCCCAAAGTGCCCTTTGTTCAGTTACTGACTTTGCCTAATTTTAGATAGAGTGAACTGACTTAATTACATGCAATTGTCAGCTTTGGTACACAGTGCCTAAGCCTTCTCCAGCCCTTAGCATAGGGTGAGAGAAAGTTCATTTGCTCACTGGAAGTTTGTGTGCTTTTTTCTGAAAATTCTGATCATTGCCACTCACAGAATACTCACATACTTGGATGCACTGAATTTAATCCAGTATGCCATGCCTTATGATCCTAGCTGATAAACAGGTTTCACTGAAAAAGTGCTGTGAAAATCCTAAGAGAAGGGGAAAGGTGGGATGACTTTCTCAAGCCATGACAGCAAGTGTAGGAAGCAAAGCTGCATGGATTTCAATTAATTAATTCATTCATGACACAGAAAAAAAGTAGTATTGAAACTACCTAAAGAGACTTCCATGTCTCACAGATTATTCTATACTAGTATGCTAGGATCTTGCCATATGTTTTAACATAACATTAATTTGTTTGTGTGAATAATTGCAGTGTGCTAACATAGGTACGCTCAGCCAAATTTCACATAATTGTAAATCAATAGTTTTGATTAAATTAAAACCTAATTTCATTAGGTTTTCCCAGTTTTTCCACCAGATAAAGCCCTTTATCATCCACAATGGAATTATGACTATGGCTCCTCATTTTTGTAACATAAAGGGTAGCTCCTCCCACAAGATTTTGACCACCTTGTGAAGCTGAGTTCACCAAATGCCCAGCCCTTGCTTTCTCAATACCTTACCCCACCACTTTAAGATGCAGTCAGATTTTATCTGACTCTCACAGGACAGGAAGCATAGAGCTTGTATTCATACAGTTTGGTTTAAGCTAAGAACATAACCACATTTAATCCTCTTCATGTTGAACGATCTAATCCTTTGTGGTTTTGGAGCTGCGTCAAAGTGCTGTAAGTATTAGCAAGTTTATATTTCTGGTTTAAAATGCCTGGGGTACTTGAGCTGACACTGTGCATCTGCTTTGCTTAGGTAGCATTTGTCAATGAAAGACCCTCATTCTCAGCATTTATGCCCTAGATAGTTTGGCAAGTCATTGTATTTGTGTCTTTGGAGTATGCTCCAGTTTTCCTGGGCTCTTTTCTGAATAGAGTATTTACTATCAGGAGAACAATTATTTCTTCATAAACAATGCCCATGTTGATGACTGCATTGTTTATAAAATTCACCTGGTTTATAGTCAAGCAGTATATTATATAAATGTGAAAATAAAATGCTTATTTTAGGGTCTTAAAGATGCACAGCTGAAGATCTTCTTCCTCTCCTAAATGCAAATGCTATTAAAATCACTTTTTCAACAATTAAAGAGCATTAGGTAGACTTTCAGCTAAGATAAATTTACCTCAAAAATGTATTCATCACTCTCCTCAAAAGTAAAGCCCCAAAGCAAAATACACATAGTTGCCAGCAGCTTTAGTCAAAGCTAAAATTAGCCATGCTGATTAAGTGGATTTTGCATAACCTTAACTATTAATCCCTCCTATTGGTCTTCTTTTCTTTGAAAATCTTTAAGTACCAATAACCTAAAGGTTTATAGAGTCACTTTTTAATACTACTTAGTTAAGATTTAATCCTTTGTATAATAGTTAACATTGGCACCATCTTTTAATAGCACAAGATTTCTAACATGCACTTGCTGAACAAAACACATTTTCAATTCCAGGGAAATAATGGCAATACACATAGAGCAGAAGAACTTCGATTTAAAGAATTAAAAAATGTACTTACAAAGAGATAAAATGGAACTAACAGTAAATTAATCTCTCAGTTTTCACCCTTTCCTTAAATAGTATTCTTTTCATGCTTAATTCTTTCCCCTTCCATTTTCTTTAACTCAGCTCCTTATTTTCTAACAACTAGATTGCCTCCCATCTTACCTGGCTAAGTGAGGCATAAATTACATTTTCCAGGAGACTAATAATGAATTAGACTCCAAGTCTCTTTTTGAAAGCAACCCCTGTTTTATAGACACTTCTTCTGAAAAGGCAAGATAGTACTGAGTCTCGGATCATTCTGTTGCTGTCAGAGGGAAATTAAATTACCACCTTTAAAAGTTGACATTGTTCCTGTTTTCAGAGTAGGTCAAGGAGGAGTGAAGTAAGTTGTTCTTCATAAAGTGGTGTGCCTTTGCAAACTTTGACTCTTGTTTAGGGCTGGTCCTGCTAACAGAGGGTGCTTTCTCTGAAGACTTATCTAACAGTTTTTGCTTCAGATTTGCTCCAGGCTAAGAGTACAAATATTACTTGCTACCCAAGCTGAGCTGACACCTGGAAGCTCATTAGTTTGCCATAACTCCTTTGTGTGCCCCAGCCCTGCCTCAGCATTTCATAGCATTTGCTCATCTGCCTGTTTTTTTACAAGAAGTAATCAACCTTCACATTTTGTAATAATTTGCATTTTCTGATATTTATTTTTTTAGCACCAATAATTTGAAAAGAGTTTGGCAGCACCAGTGATCCTGCTTCCTTCATTTTAGAAATAATTAACAGAAATCCAAAAAGAAAAAAGAGCTATTATAGGTAGCTGGTAATTATAGCTCACACTTCTGTTTTGCCAGTCAAACAATTTAAAAAATCAATTATAAGGCAAATTATTAATTAATTGAGTAGTAAACATTTTTGCTCTTTTATATAAGCTATGTTTTCTTTCATCTGTGTTTGTGCAGTAATTCATTAATTGTTTTAAACATCACTTCATCAGCAGTAAAGTCAAAGCAGCTGACAGTTGTGTTTTGTTTATGTATTTGATCAATACAACCAGCTGAAAACTTTCAGATCATTGATCATGTCATGTTCTGCTGAGTAATTGGCCAGTAAAACTGGATGTTTGGAAACTGATGACTTAATGGTTCAAGGGTCGGTCCAGCAAGAAAACTGAAGATGGCTAAAACAGACTTTCTTTCCTTCTTTGTCTTCCTCTTCAGCAGGTAGTCTTCTGGATGATCCATGATCTCATCTCTAATCTTCAGGATATTTTTCCTCTTTTTTATGACAGATTTTTAAGACAGATTGTTGTTCCAATGGTCATCTTAGTCTGCTGTCTGTACTGCATTGTAAAAGTTCTAGCAATGGTATTCCAGATGGAGAGCATAGTGACATTTATAGGGGTTTTTTAGTGTTTCCTTTCTGTCCTTTTCAGCTATTTATGACTTTGTCAAAGTTTCACCTTCACAGCTGAAATTTCTCAGATATGATCATTGACCAAAGGTCAGTTTTATCCTAGTTCACTTATTAAGTTTGAGGGAAAAAAAACATCCAGTTTTGTGATCTTAAGTCATGTAACAGTTTGCTTTTCCTTACATAAGGAGTTGTGGATTTTTTCTTACAGAGCTTTAGCAAGACTCATATCTGAAGACTTTGAAATTTATCTCAGAGAACACTTAGTATAGACATGCTCTTTTGAGTGCTTTTTTAGCAGTCTGTTCCTGTTTGGTAGACCTATACAGATTATCCAAGATGTCTTTCTTTTTAAATGGTGTGGACCTTGTGTGGAAGGAAGCAAAGCTTTAAGAAACAAATGAAATTATGAAATTGACACTGTTTGGAAATTTGAATTTTTTCCTCCCCTCTTGATGAGGTTCCTGCCTCAGAATAAGTGCGTGCAAGCATTTATCTCACTAAATGATGCTGTGACATCGCATGGGAGAGAAGCACCCAGGAAAGATTAAACATGGTCAAGGAATTATAAAGAGACACAGTGCCTGCAGAAGTGAGCAGAGTAAGTGAACTCATGGAAGGTTACAACTTTCAAATGCTTTGAGTGGGATAATGGCATTACTCCATAGAATTCTGTGAATTACAGTCAAATAACCAAACAAATATTTTGCTTTTTCCAGCCTTAAACAAAAGTTTCCTTAATTTATCTTAGTGATGAATAACTATACACACATATTATTCGAGCTTTACTGATTATTAAGAGGATAAATTTTAAAGTGCTATAGGTGGGCAGTGACAGAGATAAACCACAATGGAAAAGCATAGCAGTTTTTTGATTCTGTCCAATGGAAAAGCTATTGTTTTCAGATAGGTTTGTCACTTCTATTAAAATTCTAGTCCCACAGTCAAATACTTATCCATCCTCTTAGTAGATTGTGATCACAACTCTCTTCAAAATCAGCTATTATAATTATGTCTTTTATAAAATCACCTCTTTCCCTTACAGATTCACAGGAAAAATTTGAATGAAAAAAGTAATCTCTAATGTCATTACAGTGTTCATATTTGAGTTGGTTGTGTACTGAACACATGACTTTAATATTTCTTTCTTCATAGAAGCTGAGATTCTATAGTATTGACTTTAATAGGCAATCATTCAACTTTAAATTTTTAAGATACAAAGTAAATTTAGTACAAGAAACTTACTATTGTAAAGTTATGGATGAAAAGATGTATTTCAGCATCCACTCAGAAGTACATGCAGGTTACTGTAGAGAAGGGCAGAGCTGAGATATGTGATTTTGGGTTTCAGGTCTTCTTTCTGACATTTTAACATTTCAGTTACAAAGCTCTGTTAATGTCAGTTTTTAAAGGAATATACGAAGTTTCAAATTCTGTTGAGCATTTCAACAGATATGCTTGCCAGAACGAAGCAGAACTGTAAGTTTGCTCTCAGTGTACACCTCAATATTAAAGACAATTAAAGCTAACAAAAAACTTCTGGCTTTCCGTTTTTATAGTTATATATTACAAAGTAAACATCCATCTGCATGTTTCCTTAGCTTTTCGGAAATGTGCTCAGTGTCAGGTAATTCTGCAGTAGGTGTGAGAAGATACAGATAGGTGTTGTCATCTGAAAAGGACATGTGCCTGATGCAAGATCTAAATGTTTTCCTAATCCTGATATTGATCTTTTGTGTGGCTTTTGAGAAATCATTTCTCTTTTCATTAGGGGCTCTTTTCTCCTGTGCAGTGTCTTTCCAGGGATAGAGAAAGACCTGTGCATAATAGCACTATAATCTTTTTGCACTGAATGCTTCCAGTATTGTGGCAGGAAACAATTGGTATGAGTATATATATATTTTTAAAGGATTCTTTGTCTTTTGGCAGTGTTATTCCCTATGTATTGTGTTCTCTTTCCATTGTTTCATCTGTGAACACCTCTCATTTGAAGACTCAGCACATTCAAGGGAAAAAAACTGAAAATAAGTTTCAAATTAGTGTCACCTTATTTTTAAATAGAGAACAAACCAGTGCCTTGAGAAATTAATGGCTATAAAGTATTCCATGGAAATAAACAGGTATAGTGATAAACAGAAGTTATAGCAATCATAAAATCTTAAGGAAGTCTTCCCAGCTTGCTCTGTCATGCTGACATTCTCACTGATCTGTTGTAGGAGAACAAAGATTTTGTTCATTTTAAACTTTCTCGTTGAATAGCAAAGGTGTGGTTATGGTACTAATCCAGCTGGATAACATTTGCAAGCGCTATAACCAATAGCACATGACACAAAGCATGATGAAAGATATGTATCTTGGATCTGTTCTAGGCATCAATCCAGGGCTGCGTTCTGTAATGGCAGGAAAAATACCAAACCTGCAGCCTTTAGAAAACCCTTAGAAATCTTATATATAGCATATGTTTATGAGGACTTGGCTAATCTTGACTGGGAGAAGGAGAGTGAAATAAAAAATCCGAATCCCTTTTGCAATACCTGTTAACATCCTGTGATATAGTGGAAATTCAGCCATGTTGAAAGAAGACTGCAAAAGTAGCTTTAAAAATATCAGTTGCAGTCATGTGAAAAAAAAATATTTTGATGGACAAAAAATTTTGATAACATTCATGTGTTGTTTTCTCCTCTTTTTATTTTATTCCAGTTCATTAAATATTTTGTTTTGGCAAAAGGTAAGACCTGATCCAACTGTCAGTGACTAATGGAAAGGTTGTGTTGATTTTGTTTGTAGGGCCTGTGTCCATATAGAGTCCAAAATGGAAACCTTTTGGTATTCTACTTGTGGAAGTGTGATAGAACTTGTATTTTTTCCACTGTATTTTGGGGAATTCTGGACTAAGATGTTTAACAGGAGGAAAACAGTGAGCATGGAAAGATGAGATCTAAAAAGAAATTACTATGGCTTTTAAATATTTTTCCTTACTGTTGAAAACTGAGATTTAGAACCAAGATATTTTATCAGAATGCAGCATTATGGTACACTTTTTATGAAAAAGATACCCAGGATGCCAAACCCTAAAAAAAATAAAAAGAGGGATTTTTAAGTTCAGGACAGGATAACCAATAGGATACTCATCTGGTTATTGCAAAATGCATATTTAACCTGACTCAGGCTAAACAAGAACTAGACCCTTGCAAATATTTAATTCAAGATGTCTAACAACCATTGCATCTATTCTTCATTGTTTCAGGCCACAAGTCTGGCTGCCTTTTTCTTTTCAGTCTCACATTTGTATGGGTGGTATGGATCAGAGGCATCTGAAGCATGAGATTTTTGCAGAAAGGAAACAAGATAGCTTTAGCACCTCTAGACACTGACAGAGGAGTGAATCAAAATTGGGATGCCAATGACACATGCTTGTCAGCTTACCTCTCTTGCGCTGCCTATTAAGCTTCCAGAAATTTGAAGTATAAGGCTTGGAGAAGCAATACACATTACATAAGCTCAGTGGAGAACGTGTTAACGCTTGGTTGTGTAATCTGCCAAAGATTCTGTCTGCTTTGAGAACGCTTCAGCCTCCATCATCTTCTTTGCATTAACTGGATTGGACTGCTCCTACGGAGATGGAGCTGCCTCCATGCTAGAATTTGGAGGCCCAACAAAAGTTCCCCTGCCATTCTCCTGCTACTGCCAAAGGCTGTGTTTTAAAAAAATGCAAAAAACAAACCAAAACAAAACTGAGGCTAAGATCATGCATACAGGCCAGAAAGAGAAAATAAAATAATTGGTAATCAGTAAAGCACAGTCTGCTGGAGAACTTGGAACTCAATATAAAGTTACTCATTCTTTGGCAAGGAAACAAATAACTGCAACCAATGGCAAGGTCCACATAAAAGGTAACAGCTTTCTATTGCTACAACTTCTTGCCTTGGCTCAGACTGAGAGGAGAGTGATGTGGGTACTAGCACCACCATTGGACAGATTTTAAATACATTTAATAAGCTACTACATGTGTTCTGCTAAATAGTGGTAATTCACAAAATCTGCTTTTCAAAGGCTAGAAAATAGAAGGTTTCCTTTGTTCCCCTACCCTGATCTATGCCATAGATCATGATGTAGTCTTTTAATTACATAAACACAGTTTTTTTCTACAGAGTTCTATGGAAATATGAGGAACCAGAAATACTTCTGAGAGCTCTGTGTGCATGTTTGCCCAATATCCACATCCTCAGAGCTCTAACTATTGCCTCCCATGGGATATTGATCATTCAGCAGCCAAAAGCTTTCATAAAACACCCATTGTTAGGTCTATTCACCAGTTTAGTCTGAAGGGCAATTAAGAGAGAATCAAAGGAGCTCAATCTAAAAATAGACTTGCTTACCCGTAAACTCCACTTTTTTTTTTTTTTGTTGTGTGATTATAAAATTCTGAAGTATTTAATCAAAAGGGGAAGAATGTGTATGATTTAATCTACACCATGCCATTCTTCAGTTTACTCTGTATCAAGCCAAAATATGAGGGAAGACATAAAGAGCTTAAATTGAATGGGACACAGTATTTATCCATGCGACTTCTTTATTAAGGAGACAACCTCTGTGATGGTGAAGAGGTCAGTGCTGGCCCATTATGCCTACTGTATCCTTTAATCTTTTTTTAATTTATGTGCTTAAATCAAGAAATAGAAAGCTATGTTAAACAGTTGTATTGATTTTTTTTTTTTTCGTTTTATTCTATTAGTTTAGCTTCAGAGTCAGGTACATGTTTTGTGATATTTCCAGAATAGCATGGTCCTGAGACATCACTGCACATCTGTAATACTGTTTGGAAGACTATATATGTGTGTGTGTGTGTATATGTGTGCATATGTATGTATAAAACTCAAGTTGTTTGAAAAATAAACTGTATTTACTGAATTTCAAATGGGTATTTGAATTACTTTGTCAAATTAAAGTACTGCTGTACATCTCCTTTTCCAGGTGCAAGCAATAGTACTCACTACTATTTTGCAGGATTAAAATGAGGAGTACAATGGATAGTATTTCTTGCAAAAGGAAAAAATATTTACAGGATAATGGTGTAGCACAAATCTTTTGAAAAGTAATATCAACTACTGTCTCTCATAGTGTGCTGCCATTTAATAGTAGATGGTTCTATATTGCTGATAGAGGGAAGTGAATTTTATGTAAATGCACTAATATAATGGGATTTCTTAATCCTGACTGGTGGAAGAAGCTTCTCAAGCATATTTGCTAAAGTCATAGTCAATGTCATTAGTCATAGTCAGTGACACGAGAAACAGCATTTCTGGAACAAAAAGAAAATGAAAGATACAGTTTCAGTGCTATATAAACTAGTTGCAATATTTCAAGCTTAATCTGAAAACAAATAGAGGGACTCTGCAGGACTTTATTGTAACCGTTGCAATAATTTTGTTTTGTCAATATATCACCAATATAAAATTGGTCCGGGCAGAATCCTTTCCTGGTTTATTCCATGATTTTATTAAAAAAAAAAGGTATTAAAAAAAACCAAAACCAAAAATCAAACAAAGAAAAAAACCCCCACCAAAACCCAAACCTTGAAAGAAAAAAAAAAGGCAGTAAAAACTGTTAGGAATTTTTTTAGGTTATTAGTGTTTTGGTGAGAAAACCTGCATATTAAAAAAAAAAAAAAAAAAAAAGTGTTTCTGTGATAATTGAGTTTTAAAAAGAGATTTATGTGATGGTGTTGATTTTCACTTTTTTGTGGTCTTATGGGTGTTGCTTGAAGCATTTCCCTTAGTACCAGTACCTGTAATGTCTCCTTCAAGTACATTCTCTGGTGCCTAATATGGCACTTGCACCAGCTTTTCAGGCTTCCCTGGATGTCGTGTTGCAGCACCAATATTTATTCAGCCATGTATTCTCACAAATGTCAGTTTTCTTTCAAATTTGGTTGGCTCTGGGTAGTGATTTCTGCGGTTATTGTGCCTGTAAGCACTCAAACATCTCAGCAATATTTAACCCCCTGTCATATGATGTGACATCAGCACACACCTCTTCCTCCTGGAGTGCACTGTAACAGGGGCTGCTGCTGTCTTCTTGTTGGCGTGCGGGGTCAGAAGAAAGAAAACTTTCCTGTGCTAGGAAATATGTAAGTTGTGAATGTTAGAATGGGAGAATAATCTAGATATCATGTAAATAATCTTTCAGTAATAAAAAACAAGTAATATAAAAAATTTCTAAGGGTAAACCTGTTAAGAAGGGAGAAGTTTCAGAAACAGCAAAGCAAACAGATACTGGGCCTCAATTTTCAAATGAGCCAAATATGACTTCTAGTTATGTGCACTGAAATGGTGTTCCAGAGTATAAGGTGCTGAGATTTTGAAGTGTAGTTAGTGTAAAAAATGAGGCATACTGATTTTAAAGCAGAACTAGGTATGTGCAGTGAAGATTCTATGTACATGATTGTGAAGATGAAACTGTGTAGCAAAATAGCCTACAGACTCATGGCATAAATAGGGAAATTGTGCCACTTTTTAACATGTGTGAGACTTTACCTTCTATTTTAAAAATGTTAACAATTTTAGCTAAAATCATTAAGAAGTGTCTTTCTAACCAGCTGCTGCCAATCTGTTAAGCTGCAGCAGATACTTTCCTGGCAAAATTGTATTAAGCAGGTTTGCCTGTAGGTAGTAGCTCTGCAAACATCTTGAAACTCTCAGTTTCTAGAAAATATAGACAGCTCTCCCTGAAATACCAGTGAAAGGGTGCTGTCTCAACAGAGTGTGTTCACAAGGCACCAGAGGGCCTGCCTATACTTCTGGTATTTTTTTGTGTTGTTTTTCATATATATATCTCTTCCTTTTTTTATCCTGATATTTTTGCATGATAGCTCATTGTTTTTAAGCTTGTTCACCTAAAAGATGAGTGACCCAGAAGTGTGGAACAGCAGGACATGCCAAGATATAAATGAATAGAGCATGGTTTTACATGAAAGGGCTTTTGCCAGGTTTTCTACTGAAGTGTGCAAATTTAAAGCTGTGGATCAACGCCCTGCTCTTTGCACTCAGTGTTGTGTCACAATTTAGTGACAGTGACAAACTCCTGAGCAGACAAGCCCACTTAAAAATACTGTATGGAGGCACTCAGCAATAAAGAACAATTGCCTTCAATATCCAAGAACTATCAAGGACTTCTGAAGACTGATGACCAATATGGACTTTGCAAACTTTACAAACATATTATATGTCCTAATGCTGTTGCCATTCTGAATTGCCAAGACTTTTCTGGTGCAGGGAGTGATGTAACACTAGTTTGGTCCTCCACTATAGTTTGTGGAGAGTTAATCCCAGCAAGATTAATTTGTGTGAGCCCCCCAAATGCAACTAACTTGCTCACAACTAGCTTTAGGTCTCCAAGATATTGTGCACATGTATCTGGTATTGGAAAGCTCATAGCAGCTGGCATTGCACTGGCAGTTTCCTCAGGAATATAAAAAAATTCAAGCTGCATCATGCAATTACCAGAAGCAGTGGGAGAATATTTTATTTCTTCAGTCTTGGGCTTTTAAATGTTTTTTTTAGCCAGTGGCTCACTGTTATGTCATTCACTTTATGAAGGACGACATTCTGTTATATGAATGGCTTACTTTTAAGTTTTCTTCCAGGAAAAAACTCCATAGCTGTAAAATCTCTAACCATCTGACTGATAGTCTGTTTTTCCAGTGCCTGTGCTATACACAGAAGAGAACCCATGGTTGTAGAGCTGCTTTAAGATGAGTCATTACTTGTTTACTCATTCTTTAATAGTTTTTGCCCAAATTTCACAGTTTATATCTACTGCTCAGTTACAGATTCCTGCCTAGTTTTCCTGATGTTCTTAATTTTAAATCTCTTCCAGCATTACAGCTCTCCAGATTTTTACCTGTTACCATCTGTTGATTTTTTACCAAAATATTATTCATCTGTTTTCTAAATGGAATCTCATTGCAATATTCTGCCTGTGTTTCTAATCTTCCCAAGAACCCTTGAATTATTTCTCCATTTTCAGCAGTGTGCTCAGCTCCTCCTAGTTTAATAGATCTGCAGATTTCATTAATGTACCATTTACTCCCTCTTCTAGCTCATTATTGAAGCTATTAAATGAGATCAGAAGTAATACTAATCTTTGTGTACTGCACTAAATGCCTCCCTGCAAAGTTATTGTTTATCATTACCCTTCATTGTTTGTCATCACCCTTCATTTCAGTCAACATGATAGTTCATTTCCAATTTGATTTAAGTTTGGGAACAGAATTTTGACACACTGGTGATGGGAGAAGAAAGGCTAATCAACAATCCAGGAGCAGCTTCTAATTAAGACTGAATTTAGAGAATCTAAGTTTTGAGTCCTCTACTGCAGCCATGGCGTAAGGTAGAAACTATCTCTATAATTTAATTGAGAACACTTTAAGTCTAGTGCTAAATATCCTAAAGAAAACAGTATATGGCTAGAAGTCAGACATAAGACAGTATATCTTCTGCTCTCTATTCATTAATTTTGTATTACTATTTAAAAAATCAAGTTTTTCTGGCAGGCTTCAAAGTGTTTTAGTAAATTTGTTTCTCAATAGCTGCTCTATTATATTGCCAGAGAGAGAAGCTAAATTTATGAGTAGCAATTACAAAGAGAACTCACAGAAGATATGAACTTCTATCTTTGGCTGCTTCAGAGACATACAGTCTCACTTCTAAAGAAGGTATATCTTTCTACTGGTCCCTGCATGGTGTAAAATTTCAGGAACAAGATTTTAATTTTCACCACCCCTTCAAAATTTAATTTCTAAACTCCATAGTAAATACTATTAAAGGTATTTATAATAGGAAACATCATTTCAGTCAGGAAAATCTCCTTTTGCAATCCCACATGACCCAAAGTCCAACACCAAAACCTATTCATCTTTCACCTTAATAAAATATCTAGCATTTTGTAAATTTAGTTGCTAACCCTTATGACCAGGGCCAATTAATCCTGCTTTTTATTGACTTGCCAAAAAAATCTTTGTCCAAATACATTTGGATATCCAGAAACTGCTTGTTTTCCTTACGAATACTTGGCTTGAGCTCATTCGGTTACATATGTGCCAGTGCGAATGTAAAGTGGTCTAGAAAAACATGGCCTCTAGACAGTTTAATGGTTCTCCTAAAGTTTTATACCTGTATATGTTGAACAAAACAATTGTACAGTGAAATACTGAAATCCAGGCTGGGGCCAGGTTATTTGTTAGATGTAGGGAAAATTATCAGAGTAAGAAGGTGGGTGCATCCTAGAAGCCATGCACTGGGCCTAATGAAGATGTAATTTCAAGTCCCATCCCTGAAGTAAGGAGTGGGTTATGAATCCAGAAATACAACCACAAGTGGGATCACAGATGTAGAAACTGGGTTGCCAGAAAAGTTTGAGCTTAGTTGCTCTAAGCACAGCTTCTCTGAGTTTTGAAGCCCTGCATCTTTCAGTATCTGCCTACTTATCTGACATAACCTGGTATCTCATTACTGTGAATATGTCTTAACCTCTGAGGCAAATTTTGTTCACTCTCCCCCAGACTGCTTATGAAATATTTTCCTCCTACTCAATCTCTCCCAAAACCCATCTCTGTTGATTCCTGATAGGGAATCAGCAGTGACAATTTTTGCCTTGTTTTTATGCTTAAGCATTTTTATAAAACTTTTTTATTGTTACTATCTCCTGTCTGCCCCTCTCCCCCTATTACTGTGTTATTTATTTATTATATTTCCTGTAAAATTTAATTGTATTATTCTCAGGGAAAATATTTAATGTTACATTTTCAAAGGTGCCTACCGGTAACATTTAATGATGTAAAAAATAAGCATTATTACTCTGGTTCATTAATATTTATTAATCATGATTTAAGGTAGCCCTGATGAGTTTGACTGTTAACTGTCCATATCTTGCAGATGAAAGCCTGAGGATGCTGTTTCCACAAGAGAACATTGATTAGTTAATTTTATCGTTTTTTGGTCATCTGTATAATACACATGAAGGATATGTATGTTTGCCTAGACCATGTGTCAGCATGTGTTTTGGGAACAAATTAGTATGTTGTGCCTCATTTCCCCCTTTGTTCTTTTGTATTCAAGGGGCTTTTACCTTTCCCCTGAAAGATACTTGAGGAAATACATGCCTGCTGTGAAAGCCTGATTTATTTTGCATTGCATCTGCACTGTCTGGTTCTGCAATATTCGTTTTGGAATTCAATCAGCTTCCCTGCATCTCTACAAAGGAATTTATTTTTTTTCTAAGAAGTTGATTCTTTTATTGTGTGCATTCTTGGCAAAAGTATGTGCATTGACTGCATTACTGGCTTTCCTATGTATATTAAGGTTTCTTATTTTCATTATCAAAGAAAATGTCAGTTACGTGAATAATGCTTTGCAGAAGTAGGTCCTCACCCAGAAAGATTTCAAAATCAAGAGAGTAGAGTGTAAGTGGAGTAAAGAAGAAGAATAATGGTTGTATATTACAGCAGCCCAATATGTACAGGTACTGACCTCGGCAAAATCAGTGTGGATGTAGTGTTATAATAAATGGGGAGAAAACACCAGTAAGTTAAAAAAAA
>VZRQ01004000.1:1137537-1200675 GCA_013397975.1 Machaerirhynchus nigripectus | reverse complement strand
AAATTGCAGTAGTGCCATCTAGTGTGCCAGGTGTTGCAGTTTTCTGGAAAGGGACAGTAAACCACTTTCAACCCACCCCACTTGTTAGCTGACTCTCCTCCTGCTGCTGCTCCCTTTTCAGTCTGCTGACAGGAGAGCAGTAACAGCATTGACAGAAGGTAAAGGAAGAGACCCGAGGGCTGTTTTGCAGATGCTGATTCTGGCACACATGCCATAAGGTTGTCATTGCTGCTCTAAAAAATGAGCATCCACAGTGTTTTAAAGAAGGAGAAAGATAGCTGTTCTGTCTGTACTCCCATACAAATCTTGCCCGTCTACTCATTGGTATCCACTGCAAAACATGTAATGGCTAAAATATCCTTTTTCAGTTACTGCAGGCAAGTTTTCCTGGTGTTGGAAGAGAAAAAAAATTAATTTTGATGCCCAGAAAGAAGAGGGGCTGCTGGTTTTTGAAGCTTACTGAAAGAGGTGGAAATTATTTTTTGCCTGGTGGCTAAAGGAATTATGTGGAATAGAGGGTCCACAAAGTTCTCTGTGTGGGAAATGGGAGGTGAGAGGCAAGTGAAGGGAAAGAGGGACCTGTTCTGTGTATTAATTCTTTGTACTAGGAGGAGCCCTTTTACCATGACCACCCTAGACTTTTCCACTGCTGCCTTTTCCACTTTCACTGGTAGCTGACTGAACCTCTCTGCTTTAATCCTGAGATATGCAAAGTGCGTGGCTTGCCCTTCAGTGTGTGAAGCTGCACAGGGTTTATTTTTGTCTTTCATATAGAATCTGCTTGTAACAAGTGGAAGAGTGATCAAGCCAGGAAGTGTTGTCTGCAAATGAAACCGACATCTCCACAGCCCACATTATGCTGTGTATTCACCTGTCCTCTGCAGCTGGTGGTGGAGGATATTGCTTTTCCAGTTGGATTTGCTTGGAATGCAGCTACAGCAGCATATCAAATTGAAGGTGTCAATTTTTAGCTATCAAAGCATTAAGGAAGTTTTAAGTGAACGAAAAGTCTGGGTGCAGGAGTGTTTGATCTTTGCCTTGTTGTGTAGACACTACATCTGATGCAAATCCATGTAGCCATCCTGTCTAAACACTTCTGACTTCTGAGGAGTAAGAAGAGGGTAGGTAATGGCTAGGTAATGGAAATGGAGGTAGTTATTGGGGAGGGAGGGAGGAAGTAGGTTAAGTATATATTTATAAAATATAAGTAATTTCTTCATCTACTTCTTGTGTATATCCTTTCTGTTGAGCTAGTTCAAGTAAATTGCTATTGGCTGTTTCGAAACTGGATGGGACAGCTACCTCATCAGACATGGGTACTCACAAGAAGTCTTCAGTTAGGAACTCATCTCCAAAGATTATGAAAAACAGTGAACTGAGAGGTTAACAGCTGGACTTGTGGAGGCTATCCCCCAGGAACATGTCGTGTTCCCAGCTGAATAGAGGGACTGATGAAGGGATTTGCCCAGCAGAGTATGAAAATATGTTGCAGATTAGGGGATGTAAACACATAAACATAGGGACATCTACAGCCATAACCCCTCCAAACTTTATCCTTTCATAAACGTGACTTTACAAACCTTCAAAATACATATAGACCTGATTTTCTCATATTATACCCTGCAGCATACAGGCACTTAACTCCCATTGATTTCAGTACCTAAATGGGAGTTGTAGATCCTAAATTGTCTTTGAGGATGTAGCCTTTAGTTCTTGGTTATTGCTGAAATTGAGAGTACTTGCCCATGCTCGGTACCTTTTAACGAGCTCAGTTCACTTCACGTAATAGACTGCACAGCTCGCAGTTCCCAGGGAATCAATATTCCGGGCCAGATTCTAACTTGGGTCCTGCAATGCACATAGCTCTTCCAACTAATTTTTAAAATGTGAATTGTGTGTGCATATAGAATGACATTATAATTTCCTGCCTTTTGAGTGGCTAGATGTGCAAATTTAATGTTCTCTTAATGTATTTTTAATGAACTTTCTTATGGCTTCTGAGTGGGAAAAACATTAAAAAAAATCTATAATATGGTCTAGACACTACTCAAATGACCCTTTTCCTGCAGAAGTAAGAAACTCAACAGGGAATTCCTTCTCCTGAAAGCTTCAGAGGCTGTGCAGCTTCCGACTTAAAGGCAGCATGATTGAAGCAATAGTTCTTGTAGAGTCCAAACTCAGTTGCTGTGCATATCACAAGATACACAGTGGAAGAGGCACAAGCTGACAGGCTACTTTATTTTTTGCTGTCAGCTATGTATTTATGCACAGCACAACCTTCTCCACTCTGTATATTTCAAAGCGCTAAAAAATCATACCAATTGTACTCTGCATGCTCAAAGTGCAGATTTCAAAGGTTCATGACTCAGTCAAATCAAAATCAATTTGCACCAGAACATTCAAAAGCACTTCTTCTTACTGAGGGCCATTTCTATGCTAAATTTCAACCCTCTCCTTGATTTTTGGTTTTGGGGTGGTTTTTTTGGTTGGTTTTTTTTTTTTTTTTGGCAGGGCTGGGGGGGAAGTTGCAAAAGAAATCTTGTAATGGTAAAAGTGGTTTTCTTCACTTCTTTCATATGCCAAATAGTGGA
Organism: Machaerirhynchus nigripectus; assembly: GCA_013397975.1. Classification (NCBI taxonomy): domain Eukaryota; kingdom Metazoa; phylum Chordata; class Aves; order Passeriformes; family Dicruridae; genus Machaerirhynchus; species Machaerirhynchus nigripectus. The sequence continues at coordinate 1,198,084 of VZRQ01004000.1, read as the reverse complement.
ACTGCATTATTTCAAACTAAATTACACTTTTTGGTCAGAGACCGGGTCAAGAAAAATTCACTCCAAAAGGGTAAAGGACACCTGAATTGGAAGACAAGTGTCCATGTAAAAGTACATGAAAACTTAAAATATTCTGATCAGTAATATTGCTGCTTTAGTAGCTTCACTAGCTGGAAAAGCATTCCATTTCTTTCTGTTGTAATAATTGCAGAAATTGGGGAACACATATCACAATAATTTGTATTATTCATTTGATAGCATGTCGTCTGCTGATTTGGTATCCAATTCACACCTAAGTATTTCACTTGTAAAATCAGTTCCTCATCACTGTTCTTTCCTGGCCCCAAAGCTCACTGAAACTCCAGTTATGCCTACACTATGGAGTGCTGTGTAGCCTGGAAGATTCTGAGCAAGCTTAGAGGTGCAAAGTTGGTTCATTGAAGCAGAGCAGAGCTCTCTGCAGACTAATTGTGGCTCAATAGGATGTGTAGAGGATGTATGTAGAGCTTTCTGTTGCCTTGGCTGGATTCCTTCCTACACTTCATCAGGTAGCTCAGATGCTCGATGCTGTGCTGAGAAGTCTCTTTGGCCAGTGTGAGGAGTGCTGGAAAGTGGGTCTGTTTGCTGCAGCTCCGCTCGGGGCTTTACAGTGGCTAATGACCACGGGAGTAGTACTGTTAGACTGTGCTGAAAAGCAGATGCTTCTCCTCCTCCCTCCCACTTCCTTCGCTGGAGGAAGGCAACAAAAAAGAGGGATGGTTCAGCCTCTGCCCTAGATGATGATTCTTAGCTGAAGTGTGCTAACTGCCTGTTATGGCAGCTTTTTCTTCCCTTCAGTCCAACCGTGCTGAAAAAAGAGCTGTATTGAATCAATATGGTGCAGGAAGCCTGCTCTTAAAGGCTTCAAAATTCTAGGTACCATCAAAGAATTACTGTTATTTGTTATTTCCTGCACTTCTCTCAGATGACTATTTGTTTCAGCAGTCATGTTTGAAATTTGAAGTGAGACATACAAAACTTGTAGTATTGTATTTTTCTGAGGAGCATACAGACAGAGCACCAAGTCTATGATAAAATCCAAGTCTAATAAAAACTCAAACTGTCTGGATCTAAAATTTGACCTACTTTGAAGGTTGTCCCATGTAAAATTTAATTTACTGACCAACCAGATGTAGATGTATGGGTGTTCATGTGCTGCAATAAAATTCTGTAAAGACCATGAAATGTGACAATGATCTTTGAAAAGCTAGGTTATAGAAGTGATATTACAGATTTTAGTAATGCTTTAAATTAAGTGTCTTCAATATGCTTAACCTTGCATTAAACTTAGATTTAATAAGACAGATGTATATTAAGTACTGAATATACTTAAGGGAGCAATCTTGCGTTGGCAGGGGATGGACTCAATGACCTCCTAATAGTTCTCCTCCATCTCTAATTTCTCTGATACTAATTGATTATTAAAACACTTTTATTGAGGATTGATATGTAGCTATTATATAGTTATTAATCTTATAACCCAACTGATATTTAATTTATACATAATTTTAACACACAATGTCATTTTAGTTTTTAAAGAATAACCCTGGAACAGTGCATTCACTGGGACTCTGAAGAATCTTGGTGGTAAATGAGGTTGGCCATTTTGAGGTTAATTACGACTTTATGATTGAATCACACTTTACAGGGATTTACAGAGGGAAGTAAGTTTACAGAGCTTTCCACATAAAAAATGTAGTGTTTGCCTCAGCTACAGCATTGCTCAGGAAAGACAAAGAAACTTGTAATGAAGAGAGGTGCATTTATTCAAATCAAATATTGTATGTTGTTAAATCTCAGACAGCAGCTAAATTTTGAATATTTTAATGGTAATCTATGTATCTCAATTTTAGAATTGTGAAAAAATATCCCAAAACTCTGAAAGTTTGGGGGAAATGGTGCAGTGCTTTTGAACATTCAAAATTAATTTCTGTGAATGTCTGGCTAAACAAAAAGCAGAAGTTTTGTAGAGCTGTGTTATTAATTCAGCTTGTATATGCCTAGGGCCATGGCTCATAATGGCATTCCTTTCTTTTTAACAAACTGTCAAGATTTTCAAAGGACATCCTGAAAGCCATAAGTGCCTATTTGTTGGATGTATTTCTCATACCCTAAAGGCTTTCTTTGATATGGACTGATCTTTTACATTTATGGATGGAGGTTGCATTAGAAAATGCTGTTGTGAAAACCTGTAATATCTCAAGAGTGGCAAACATCTGATTTTTGGCTAAGGAAGTATGAAGAGGGTTAGAAGTCTGGATGTTTTTTTAAAACAGAATTTTCAAATAATTAGCAGCAAGTAAAAATATGAATAAATGCAAAACCTAATGCAAATGTATATTAGTGCTTGAAAGTTCCTAGTTACTTTAAATAATATAAAGAGCGGGTCGAAAATACTTCTCAATTTGCCTATGGGATTTTCAGGGATTTGCACCTGCTCTGTGATAAATATTTACTTGCAACATATGTCTTTTGATGTCAAAAGTGTAACGACCAAGTTTTGTTTTTCAAGCAGAAGGCTGGAATGCAGATGGAAAAGACCCTAATGTCTGGGACACATTCACCCATCAGGGAGGAGATCGAGTTTTCAAGAACCAGACTGGTGATGTAGCTTGTGGCAGCTACACTCTGTGGGAGGAAGATTTGAAAAGTATCAAACAGCTTGGATTGACTCATTATTGCTTTTCTCTTTCCTGGTCACGTCTGTTACCTGATGGGACGACAGGTTTCATCAACCAGAAAGGCAATTGTTTCTTAAAAATAGAAGGTTGCAGCTTTAATTCAAGGTTATTGCTGCAGTCTGGCATAATTAATCCAGTATGCTATTCTGCAGTGTTGCTTTGAAATTGCAACTTTTTTTCAGACTAATTATGGGATGATTTTTTATGGGTTTGCAACAACTTGCTAATTAATATTCTAGATCCCCTCGGATAGCACAGTCTTTTGGGATAGGATTATTATTATGTTTCCTATGTATCTTTTTGCTTACTCCAGTTTTTTTAATTGTAACTCTAAATCATTTTGCTTCATCAGAATGTTTATACTTACAGGGATCCTAGCCATGAGAATATTTTTGGATGGCTTACAATAGACAAGTTATCTCATTTGGCAAGTGAATTTAGATAGCTTATCAGTATACTCCAATTTGCTGAACGTCACATTGACTATTTTGCACTAAGGGACATACTTTTGCCAGACATTTTTCTTTAGCAAATTAGAGAGGATTCTTCAGACTGATAGGAACTATGCTTAGTTCTCTGGCAAACAGAAGCTCTGAATAGAAGAGTTTTTACAGACTCAGCAGGCAGTGTATATGTGTAAAGGGGTACTGCACATAAATAAGCTGGTCAGATTGCTAGAAGTCAGATATAAAACTTGTTTCACTTCTGATTAATTTATTTTAATTCCATTGGTGTGGACTGGGGGAGAGATTAGTGTCGCTCACTAGGAAAAGACAGGAAAGGGCAGTTGTGCCTACAGAACAGAGGGATTGGAAGAAAGAAGAAATAAAGAGAATTATGAAGAATAAAAGCAACTGAAGCTGAACCAAAAACGATGGCAGAATCAACTGGCGGAGATCTCTTGTATGCTGAGAGGATAATATTCCAAGGAGAACAAAAGCAAAGTATATTTGAATGAACCTCTGAATCTCAGTTTTGCTTCCTACTCTTCTGCATCTCAGTTCTACCAAGAAGGTATATATCTTTATACATCTAGGGCAGTATTTGCCTTGGCAATTCCTTCCTGCTCCTGATTTGGAGATTGCAACGATGGAAGGCTACAAAGGATAGGACTTTTTAATACTCTTCCGGTTATTCTTATCTGTACTAGGATGGTACCAGCAGAAGCAATCATTTTCTGCAGAATTTTGGTCATGTAGAGCTTGGCTGTTCAGTAGACAGCAGCCTATCCTCTGCATTCTACAGATTAAGGTTTTCACCAGAGAGTGGAGGAGCCTTTGTTGCAAGATTTCAGAAAAGGGGGGCTGGTAAATCTGCTGTAAACAGACCAACCAGCCATTTTTCCCTGCAGAGAATGCCAGACACGTGTGCCAATATCCCAGAGAGGCTTGAATTGAAGCTTTTCTTTGCCACCAAAATTTACAATATGTGGCCCACTTTCACTGGCACAGCTTGTCTTTCCCTCAGAATGCTTTCTGTGGTGTGTTGAATTTAAATTTGGCTGAGTCGTTGTGGTTTCTTTCCTGTACTGATATTCCTTCAGCTGGGGCTGCAGGCACTTAAAACCCCAGTTAGCTGCCTACTGTATGGGCTTTGTTATTTAGTTGTCAGAGTGGGAGATAGCAAGCAGACATTCTGAATGCACTTGGTAAGGAAAGCTAACATTTTGACAAAACTCAGCTGTAATTTCAGAAAATGTTCACTTGATCCCCAGTATAAGCAGTTGCCTGATTAATATTATGAACTTTACATTTAACGAAAGGGCATTGGCAGAACTCCAAGTAGGCCAGCTTTCATTAGGCAGGAGTTCACTTCTCCTGTGCAGTGATCTGTTGAAGCAATTGTAACTGCATAGCATGGAAAGGCCATCATCTTCTATATAAACATTTTTGCAAAGAGCATGTGAAGAATTAGAAAGCTTAAAGCAATGTCCTTTCGAATAAAATCATTCACACCAACTGATTCACTACCAATTTCACACCTAAGATGTAGGACATTTGAAAACCTTTAAAACCATTCTGTTTCTGACTTGGTGGAGGTAGGTTCTTTTAAAGCAGTGATGTTGTAGATGTATTGTCCCTAAGATGCGTCAGGTTTTAGCTTAAAGCTTACACCAAGTTTTAACGTATTTTTGTACAATTATTTTTACCCTAGAAAGTGCCCTGAGCAGAACAAGTGAGCTGCTAAACATTAGGTGTCAGTGCAGAAGAAGATGGAAGTTGTAGACATGGGGATATTGAGTCTGTGAGAATTTATGTGAGATGTTGAGATGTTATGCCTCACTTCAGCATGAAGGCAGGGAATCAGAATGGGGAGAGAAGATGACAAAGGAGAAAAGAACAATCCTTCACTTTCTAGTGACAAACTGCGCCTTAATATCTGGAATCCCAAAATTTTGGGTTGTCTCCACAAAACACTTCCTCAGAAGGATGTTTTCTTCTGTGTTTCTGCTTCTACCTGACTCACAGACACAACCAGAGAAATTAAGTCAGCCTACTTTGGAAGGTATGAGACAACCTGGAAATTTGACTTGACATTCACATTTTTCAGGAATGCAGTTCTATTTCTCTTCATTTTCTAACAAAAGGCATAAATCTTTTCCAATATAGGTGTTTAATTGAGATGTAAAAAATAAATGATAGCTGGTTGCACTTAAATGCCATAAATTGTACTATATAATTTATAATCTGAAAATTAGAATGAGAAATGCCAGTGTCTTCAAGGTAGGGATTAGTCTTAATATGAGAGGACAGGATCCCGTAGCAGGAAAGGATCCCTTTTTTCCCAGTTTAAGCTTATGTAGTAAACCTTGTAGTCTAATCAGCAAAGAGTTAACACATACACAGTCCCACTGAAAACAAATAGAACCCCATTCAAAATTTAGAGTAACAAGATGTATTTGCTGCTAATTGTATTGCAAATTGTAAGAATTTGCTTTTGAAACTTTAAATTCTAGTATATTCCTTTCTGTTTTGCGTGGATGCATTCTCAGGCACAGGCACATATCTCCTTAGAATTAAATGTGTTTTTCTGGTGCTGCATTCAGAAGGAAAAGCAAACTACATGTGAGATTTATTGTGAGTTACTTTGTAAACAATCTTATTGAGTCTTGCTGTGCTAAGGGATGTGTATGTACCTGTTTGTTTAGGAGAAGGCACTGTCTAAATCTGGGGTTCATAATTGATTCCTGCAGTAAATGTTGTCTTAAAAAAGCTGTTTGGCAGAAATCCCTAAGATCAGTCATTTGAAGTTGGGTTAAGTTGAAGTCTAATACTGTCCTTTTAAGAAGAAGGTAGTATGGAGTTCTGTGTTGGCATTTTCAAACATCAATACACAGTAAGCTGAACCTGAAAATACCAAGAAATGTATAATAGAAATAAAGAAAAAATTTCCTGCTTTGGATTAAACAAAATCTCTGGTTCAGAAACTGTTAAGAATAATGATCTAAGGCATACATAACCTCCTAAGCATACATTTTATTAACCTTTGCAATTTAGTCCTCCTTCTCCCTGCATCTGCTATGTTTTTACCTCCTGTAGACATTTCTCAGTTCTCTGTTTCAATACAGCAAGGCCTTGGGGTAGATATTTCACAAGCACCTATGTCTTATTAGGATATGTGGTAGTCTAAGACCCGCAAAGTTTTTATGAATTTTAGGTTTCTGAGGTTATTAGACACTTTGGTGTGTTTAGCCCAAGTCTCTGAAGCAAATGCTGACTGATTTCTACATTCCACCAGCATGAGAGAGAACTATTCCTGTCTGGAGCCTCTTAGCTTAACAAATAATAATTCAAGGCCACTGTTGGCCTTTTCTAATTACTGCACTAAACCAGATAGTTCAAGTAAAAGAGCAAGCTAATTGATACTCTTTGAACCAGACTTATGATGTGTATTTCAATATCTAGTGTTTTCAGAGGGTTTAAAAGCAATACAGTTGTGTTTGGATGTAAGCAAAATTAAAAATGCCTATTTGAGAGCTTAAAGTACCCTGATATTTAAACTTGCAGTGACCTCTCAGCAGCATAAAAATAGTCCTTTAGGAAACATATTCATGTCAGCCACTGCTAAATCTGTACAGAAGGTGAATTCCTTTTAAGCCTCTAGAAATACATCCCCGGTACTGGCCAGCTTTAACAACACATCCAGGAAATTAAAGCTGATCTCTGTCTTAGCAAGAGGGGACAAGAAAGGTGAGAAGCCATGAGCTTTTAGAGAGGTGAGCTAATTCGTTCTTGCAGTTAGAAGGACTGAGCAGTCTGCTGCAGTGGCACTGTAAAAAGGTAAGAGATGGTTTCTTGGATAAACTATTGTCAAGCCATTCGGGTTGGTGGCTAAAGAGACCAGTGCCTCGAACTCCATCTAAAATTTAGTAGAACCCAATGAAAAGCCTAAATATCATATAAACCTAATGAGTGAAATGTTGAATTCACACCACTGCAAAATATTTAATACATTGACAGTATCTTTGTCCAGATGCTGGCATGGTGATGGAGAATGGAACATTCTAGAGGAAACAGCTAATCCAGCTAACCAAATTCAAAACATAGAAGAGCAGCTTAGTTACCTTGCTGAGTGTGGCACTGAAGTTTTTAAAAGACACAGTTCTCAAGGAGAGAAATATTTTCATTAGAACAAATCTACCTGTAAGGCTCTCAAGCATCAGGCTTTTACCAACACGCTTGTATCTTGCACATGCAGTCAGGCTGCCATTCAGGCATTTAAATGAAAGGATTATATTTTCATGTGACCAGCACCCATCAGAATTATGTTTTTCCTGGGGAGTTGCTGTCCACTGATCTACTTTGAAAATTTGCATCCTCATTTCATTTTACGTGCCTGGTTGGAAGATTTTGTGTGCTGAGAATTTTTGCCAACTCTGGGGTCTTGTAACAGTAGTCAGCAAGCACTTGAGAGAAAATATTTGCATCTCATAACAGAGAAAATGTGCAGTGAGGTTGCTTCGAGTGTTAAAATGTAACAAAATTATTATTAACCCTTTTTTGTTTCCTTTAATATTTTCAGGAGTCAATTCTTACTGCAAAACCATTAATAACCTGGGAAATGGCATCCTGCTCCCTGTATCAGTTTGGTTTGCCTTAATCCTTAAAAACCAGAGGTAACTGGAGATCTGAAAAGATCATTTAGACCATTGATATTCATGTAAATTATTGCTTCAGAACATTTGGAGACTGAGTGATCATTACTAATGGGCCTTATGTTGTTGCTTCAGGTGGTTGTTAAAAAGTTATAGCCCCAGTATTGGTAGCAGAGCTTCCAAGGTAGCTTACAATGTGTAAAAAGCTCCTGCTAAACCCTGATGCAGTTATGGTAACATTTGGAGAAAGCACTGTGAACTTTTGTCTATAGCTCAGATTGATAGAACCTCTATGAATTCTGCAGAAGATTTTTGAGCAGCCCATCTGGGTGGCATAAGATATTGTACAAGATATAAATAAACAAGTCACCTTGGGATTTGTAATTTAAGTTTTTCATGCTGGCTATAAAGAGTAGGAGCCCTATTACCTTTTACTTGATACCTGTTCTACAATTTGAAATGACAGTGTTATATCCAGTGTTATATCATCTTTTGAACTCCAGAAATTATCTTTCTGATGCCAGCAGTAAGGCTTTCCTGGCATACATCTACTCCTGGCAAGGAGACGTGTGGTGACTGCCAGTACCAAGGGGTTAAGGAGCAGTGACAATAAGCAGATGCTAATGCCGGAAAGATATTTTAGTCTTCTCATTAAAATAAGTCATTTCACTGTCTTCATGGATATTTGCACAGTTTTGCTTTTCCATTGTTAGTCATAAAAGGTCACTTCATAGAAAATTAAGTTAATAGGGTCAGTGCAATTTGGTGAAAACTAGTTTTAGTTTGTAGCTTAGAAAAGATAGAGGGTAATGCATCTGATTTTATGGGCTTTCTTACATCTGTTCTGAATAAAACTTCTGCTCTCTCTTGTTCTAGGATACATATAATAACCCTATAATTTACATCAATGGGAACGGGTTTTCCCAAAGTGACCCTGCTCTACTTGATGACAGTCAACGATGGGAGTATTTCAGACTGATTTTACAGGAAATTTTAAAAGTCAACATTTAAAATTATGAAAGATCAATTGTGCAAACTTAATATAATTTTACTCTGTGCTTCTTTGCACTCAGAAATGACCAATGATTCTTGAAGCTAAAACTTATGGAAAACAGATTAAAGTGATGTGACTAGAAAAAAATGTTTAGCTGAAAGGAAAGCAAGTAGTTTTAATCTTGGCATGGAAACAAAAGAAAAGGTACTCCATACATACATTATTTCTAAACTTGTTTTGTAAGGTCACAGTTCTTCCTTGAGCAAAGCAACCATGTTAAAAAGTGCTTATTCATACTTCTCATTGTGCAGGATGTAAAGTCGAGCGCACCTAAAAACCTGACAATTGCATCTCACAATATCCCTACAGCATACAACCTCCCCCACACAGTGAGGTCTGTGTAACAGCTAATTCCTGTACACAGCCATGAAGTCATTAGAACTCAGCTTCTCCCTTCGTGTCAAGGTGGTCAAAAGCATTCAGCACTGGCAAAGATCTGTATTTATGCTTTACTTATAGTTTCTGTATTGGTCCAGTTTCCAGTGTTCTGGAAATTCCTTCCTTACCTTGCTTCTGTTGGTAGTTTTCTCTAAAGTAATTTACTGGAAGCAGATCTTCTCACTGTGTAGCAAGTGAAATGTATTTTAGGATGTGAGTTCATTTAGATAACAGCTACTATCCCTGTTGTATTTGTCCAAAATGAACCCAATCATGAAAGTAATATCATACTTCAATAATTTTTTGTAGCTATTTTCCATTTTCATGCTTATTTTTTAGTTTCCCTGTTTATATTCTTTATTTTATCCTTACTTTTATTAAAATGTTCACTTAAAAGCTGTCTATCTTCTTCCTTTTTGTTTAGTGTTGCAATTATGCAAAAGTCCATGCCAATTACCTCTTTTCCTGCAACTTAGTAGAAGATGTACCAGACCTTTTTCTAGCACTGAAACCAACTGGTAGGTCCTCTTTCTATCTGAAGCAGACAGGCCATCTACCAGCTGTCTTTGGAGAGCACTTCCTGGGCTGCTCCAAGCCTTGTCTTGAAACTAATAGTTGGCATTGGACAGCAGTTTTATCAAGGAGTTTTGTTTACTTTTAGGTTTGTAGACAAGATATCTGGATCTGACTTTCTCTGAAGATGCAAAGAAATTAATACACACGGGATTCTCACTGTTTGATGAAATGGAATTAATTTACCAAATGTAGTTGTGTGACAATGTTTTAGAATGTGCAATGGCTTGTCTTGAAGTAAATATTTAGGGTAGGTCTGATGAATCCCACTTTAATGCATTTGTTGACACAGTTCTCTTTATGCATAGTAACAAATGAATGGGACTAGCTTGGAGGCAGATGCTTATTGGAACACAAAAAGAGTTAAGTAAAAATCACCTTTACCATTCGTTCAGTCCAAAAATACTTTTAAATGTGTATGTGGTCTGAGTGTAATTAGTGCAGCCTTACACAGGTTTAGTCGTATATGCAGCTGGACATTAAGTTTACCATTTTATCCAGTAAAATAGCATGGTGGAATGCTGGCTGAAATGGGTGCCTCGATACAAAGATGACACAGGTGATAAATCCATCAGCTGTAGACACTCTATGAAGAAATGTCAGTAACATTATCCCCATGTAACTTTGTGCCTGCTACTCTAAGTAAACAGTTTATCAAGGCCACTCCACATGTAATGACCCATGAGTGAGCAACCCATTTCAAGTTTTCAGCTCAGATTGATGCAAAGCAGGATACTCAAAGATGTTCACTTTATTCAGTGCTTAAATGCTTAATCATTTATTGTTACATGAAGCATAACAGTTTAATTGCTTTGCATATAGTGTCTACTCTACAATAATTTCTTATCTTTTGAGCTAACTTTTGAAATTATTAGTACAGACTCATTCATGCAAGGGGCTCTGAGTCATGACAGGAGACTGTGTGGATTCTGCTGTGGGATTTAAACATCTACTTACTTTTTTGACTAACCAAGAAAAAAACATGCTTGATTCCAAAGGAGAGTGTATCTAGAGGTTGTTACTGCACTTGTTATTAGAAATATTTTAGTACATTGTAATTAGATTGATAGTATCACCATTTTATCTTTTTTTTCATTAAAAACCTTCCTCGCTTTTAAGATACACGTTTACACTTGTTATGTTAATTTTTTCATCCAAAATTTTCAAAATAATAAGGATCTTCAATTTTCAAGATCTTGTGTTTTAAAAAGAGTTATGCTCTAGTACTCTGAAAAGTGGAGTACTTCAGTGCCTCTCAAGCTACATGTCCAAAATTCCTAAAACTTTTACTGTCATCAGGACTATTTAAACTACAAGATTTTGGAGGACAGGAGCAGTCCTGAATTGGTACATCAACACTGTCAGAGAAAATTGAGATTTCTATTTTTATTTAGTTAAAAAGACCAGCCAGAGCAATGTAAATATGAACTAGGAAATAGAGAACAGCATGGAGCTACTATAAATCATATCAGTGTTATTATAAATGTGTTCAACTGCTGCCATGTTGCTTCTGCAATATATGAATAGATAAAAACATCAATATTTTAATAAATGTGGATATACATATTTAGCACCTCGACAGAGCCATAAGCATGCATGGTGCTTTACAGATAAATGAAAGTGATGTCTTCTTACCCCAAGGAACTGAAAATCTAATTTAGATACAATGCATGAAGAGATGACGAACAAAAAGCTGGATGAGAGGTAAAAAGAGAACATGGGTCACAGCAGTCAAATGCTTCTTACTACAGTTCCTCTTTCTTAATTTTATGTAATGTATGTTAAGGATGACATCTAGACCAAAGATCAAGGCTGGAAAAAAAAAAAAAAGAAAAAGTTATTTGAAGAGTGGAGCCTTCTAAAAAAGATAATGCAGTTATCTTTTTATATTACAGTAAAGTCTGTGGAGGAGAGCAGTGCAAATATGGGAAACTATTGCCAGCCTATGGAAAAGAGCAATGAAGATATTCCATAGTCTGGCTGGTAGAAGATTATTAATAATACTGATGGGGAGGAAAAAATGAATTAAATGAATTTTAGGTTGCAGAGTGCTGCAAGAAGTAGGTCCTGGACGTTAGTAGAAATAAAAAGTAAAGAAGTTGAGGATGATGTGATGTGATACGAGCAGAGGCAAATAAGAGGGAGATGAGCAAGAATAAATGTGAACAAGCAGGGCCAGATTTGGAAGTAAATAGGAAACATATGACCATTTAATTTGGAGTCAGCTAGAAGGTCAGCAGTAGAAGATTCAGGGCAAATAGGAGAAATGATTGTGAGGAGAAAAGGATGGGTAAAGCTTAAGATTCAGATGGTATTAATTTTCTCCTTAAATATGCTTGAATGAAGCAGAAGAGAAAATGAGATACAGAGAATGCTGACTGCAATGGCAAGTGCAGAACAGAACTAGAACTGACAGTAAGAAAGGTGGTGCAGTAAAGAAGATTTTAAAAACTGAACTTTTAAGTTAAATGCAGTCCCTTCTGGGTAGCTTTTTGTACCCTTTTTCCTTCAGACTTCCAAGAATTTTTATAAAACCTTTCACATATTGTTGTCACTGTACACTCCAACCTTGCTCTCATGAACTAACCATTTAGTCTGTGTTGTAGATAGGTACAAGCCTGCTTTTGCTGCATTCCCATGCACATAAAACAGTGAGGTTATAATGCAATACTCTAGTCCATGAAAATATGATTTATTGTTAAATTAAATATGGATGTCATAATGTGAGCCCCTCAGGTCAAATATAAGTTTGAATGTTATTGAAAGAGCTGCAGCAGCAGCTCTGTTTCTTCATTGCTGCTGACAAAAATGCCTCTACAAATAGAATACAACAATGCAGACATATTAAGGAGTCTCTGAGATGTGCTGTTCCTGGCATAACATTGCCATGTGACATTTTCAAGAACTATAAATACATTGACTGCATTATAGTGTAAAAGTTAAGAACCTTTGCTGTAGCCACTGCAGAAGCATTAAAATAAAGCTGAATTTGTTTTGAATACTATGGGGGATTCAAAGCTTTTAAAAACCCAGACCAACCCAAACAAAACAAAAAACCGAGAAACTCTTAAAATCATAAAGATATAGGTGGGATAGTACAATATTTTTTTCAGGTTTTAGTATAGTTTTAAAAGGTGCAGAAGACACAAGTATGATTCCTTAAAGTTCCAGTTAAATGCCAGTGTTACAGGTCCCCATTATGACAAGAGGAAATACATCTAATATCTTAGAAAAAATGCCTGAGACCATTTAGACAATAGAAGTTAGTTACAACTTTGTAGCAGTATTTGCTTGTTATTCAAAGTTTATACATCATTTTTTCACATTAATCCTTTAATCTGAATGTTTTAACCGGTGAAAATGAGCAATTTTTTAACTCTTAACCAGCATTTTTGCAGTGCAGAATTATGAGAGGACATTTTCTTTCTCCAAAATGGCCTGTAATATGCCTTCAAAATTATCTTCTGTTAAAAAAAACCCCACAGGTGTGAGCTTGTGAGCTCATGTTGGGAAAATTTCTACAGGAATAAGTGTAATAGAAGCCTGGCCAGTACAACAACAGAAGAGGATCTATGAAATAAAGATATGTGAGTGAATTTCCTCATTACCACTGCCTTGATTTTGATTGAAAAAAAAAAATTAAAAGACAGATTATGCATTAGCTGCTAGATGTCTCTGGATTTATCAAATGGCCCCTGGGGAAAGGACTGTGTAAGACACAGGAGCTTTGCGTGCAGTGGTAGAAAGAGGATAGCTAGACTGAGTGGTGCAGCAGTTTGGTCAAGTTTTTGGGAACTGGGATGTAGCCAGTATTTCACATCCTCACACAGTACCTGGGATGTGCTTTGATTGAGAAGTGGCCAGCCCCCCAGTGAACTGTTGGTTTTCAAAAGCATTAGCAACTGCAGCACAAGAAGAGCTTCTGCTCTGTAGAGGAGAGATACTGTGTGGGAGGCTTTAGTTACCTCAGAGAGGATAACCTAAGGAATTAGGCACTGCGGATGCTGGACAACTGCTAGATAGCTCATGATTAAGTCCCCGCTAGAAACCTCTTTGGAGCATCAGTTTTGTTACAGACATACTATTTTCTTTGCTTAGCAGTACTACTGGATTGTTGAAGCAAAATTCAGGAGTTTTCAGTTTTGCTGCTGTTTGCCTTAGTTGTGCAAGCAAAAACTGGGGATCTCAACAGCTAACCAGTTTCTAATCTGCAAATCACACCTATGTGGCCAGAAAGTTAGAGGCAATTATTGCTCACCTGCACTGTAGAGAGTTGTTGTAGGAAATGATTTTTACATGTACAATGTAATCCCCACATCAGAAGTAGCTACTGTAGTTTTTTTGATTCTGCTTTTTTTATTGTACAAGATGAAAGACAATGACAACTCTGCTGGGGGAAAAAAAATCTTCACAAATGAAAAGGAGGGATTTTGGCCTTTATGATGAATAAACAGTCTTTTATGAAAACTGTGAAATTCATCAGATGTGGATAGCATATAACATCATTGGGTTTGATATCAGTTCTAAGCCACATGCTTCATATGGAGTTACCTTTCAGGAGTAAATGTACTGAATCCGCAGAGACACATCATTAAAAAATACTGTGGTAGTGTTGTGTCTTTGAGACAGCTTTTAATTTATATCTCCCCTTTCTAAGATAATACAGTTTTAAATAACTCAGGCCCATTAAGTACATTCTAAATGCTTTCTTAAGATTATGTACAGTATCACTATTAGCAAAAACTAAGTTAATATGTAATACAGTTTGTCTAAGCTTTTCCATATAGGCATATATCTTTCCTGTAATTGAGAGATAAGTTCAGTTTATTAGAATAAACCTCTGTATTTAGATATCTATCACTTCTTAGTCACAGGTTATATTCTAGAAAAAGAGATTTTGCCTTTCAATATACAACAGGAAACATATTTCTTCTTAGGGCAGAGCATATTATCATAAATATTATGAAAATTTGTTCAAAGGGTATTACAAAATTAGAGAGAAAGCTATTAAATGTTGTACTGATGGTACAACTTTTATCCCAAGATGTTCATATGTTCCTGAGTACTTTCCATGGGATGTATTAATGCTCTGCTTCTCATTTGGCTAAGTGTCTGCTGTTGCCATTTAAGTAGATGGACCTGTGATATGATCATCCTTATGTTCATTTGACAATTACTGACGAATGGATCTCTTTCAGGACACGTTTAGAAGTGCAAATAGAAGAACGAATGAGAAGATAAACTTACTTAGGGTCTACTGTATTAAAAAAACCAACTGTGTTTTGAAGAGCTTGGGTGGGTAGCTAATATATTACTATCCAGCTTCCAAGCTGGTTATTTTTCATCATGTTTCTGTGATAATAATAGCTCATCATTTGATTTCATGGGACTTATTGTCATTCTAAAGGGCTGCAAATGATATAAATGCAGCTGTACAGGGAATATTACAATGTCAAACGAAGTAGTGTCATTGCAGATCTATGTATATGCTGCCACAATGTCAATATAAAAGGAAAGAAAACATTGATCAATAGAGCATAGTATCAGAAGTGATTGGATATAATGCAAACAATGCATTATCTCTTATACAGTCTTATTAAATGAAAATAAAACTTTCAGGCTATAACAACAGTGCATGGGATTTGAACTCATGTGTGCCTGGTTGTTGAAAGCAACTGCAATTTTTTCTGAGCAAATATATGCCCCTTCATGCATTAACACATACGTTCAATATGACCTACTTTATAATTGCTGTGGGAGTTTGCCTTTGCATTTTTTGAGAGTTCTCTGTTCAGATTCTCAACCGTAGCATTGCATTAGCTTATTTGCATTGAATCAATTTTGCTAAGGGTTCTCCCATTTTTATATGAAGAAGTACTTAGCTTTGTTACACAGGGAATGAAATATCTTGATATCAGCGTTAAACTAGGGAAATTGAGGTAGCACAAGTTCAGTGTAATTTAGCTAAGGTCAAAAAGCAGATGGGATAATAATAGGAATAGTACCTGGATTTTTCCTCTCTCCTGTCCTGACTCTGTATGTGCAATGTCACATACCTGCTGCTAACAAAGACATTTTGAAATAAACATTCATATCAGAGAATATGAAGATGTACCTGAATGCATTGTGTACATCTTTCAAAAACACTAATGGGAAAGTCACCTAGTGAACTTGTAGAGTAGCTAGAAATTAAATACAAAATGTTACTATTTCAAATATATTAAGGATGCTTTTCCCTATTGAAGCAAGTCTGATGTTTGAACAGAAGATTTTTGAGGAGTTAATAATTCTATTACACAGTGGAATAATTTGCCCAGATAAAGATGGATGATTATATTTCTGGGAAATAAAAAATCAAATGATCAAGTAGTAAAATAAGTGCAAAGCATTACACCTCTATAAGAATGCTACATCTGTCTGGATATAACACAGTTTAGAATACATAAATTGGAAAAAAACCCACAGCTTTCACTTCATGCTAGAATAACAGAAGACCAGCTACATGAAGCTTTTTAGAGTTCCCTATTTATTTTAAGAAAGAATGAAACATAAGAAAATGAAGTTCTCAAAAGGAGAATCAAGTTTATCATGTTCATGATAAATACTTAAAAATTCACTTTTACATTTCATTTTCTTATAATAATGTAACAGTTAAGTGTATTTCCTTGTTATGCCCTCTGTTGGGGAAAGAAGGAACCCTCTGTTGGTGTCACTATTTTACTTTATAAAAGTAACACCTGAAAATAAAGACCTTCCTAATGTTTATGGCAATTCTGTATTCTATTTTCAAATTGTGCATCCTGGAACATTTACACAGTGTAAAAGTGACTTGGAAGCATCAGAATGTAGGGCTTTTGTAACAATCTTGTGTCAGAGATAAAATCTGAAGGGGATTGGACCTCTATGGCAAGTACTTGCTAGTGTTAGGCTCAAGGGGTTAATTGTCAGTTAAAAGGGAAAAAAATGCCTCTGGAATGGCTGTTTGCAAAACAAGGAAAGAATGTCTAGAAAGGTTCCTTCTCTTGCATCTCACATCATGTCTCCACTGTTTCAGTTTTTAAGAAACCTTTAAGACACTTCTATGTTAGTCTTCCTTTCTGTTCCCTCAGTTACACCATTGGGTTAGGCAAGATATTTGAATTCCTAGAAACCCTCACTGTCTTTGCAGCTGAAGTGTAATTTTTTTATTGATGTTCTTTGTGTTGCCTAATTTATTAGTATAGAATAATAAAGCTTATATGGACAGCTGCTATGGGAACTTTAGTAAAGGTCTTAAGCAACAAAGAAAAGGTTTGATTTTTCAGAAAGAATCAACTGTATGTGCCTTAGGTGTTTCAATGTTTCTATAAATAAGTCAGAAACCAAAAACAGTATTACAGTAGTTTGCACTCTTCTTTCTCGGAAGTATAAGAAATTATATTAAGCATAATTTTACAAAGAGAGTTCAAAGTCACATTTTTATATACTGTGTGTCCTTTATAATGAATTATTATTACTGATTGCTCGGGTGATATTTTGAAAAGTGACAAACCAGTGCTTGTGTTGCTGCAGATACAGGGTCAGTGAAGAGCTCAGGCAGTATATTTTTGCCTGGACTAATACCCTCACAGTAGTACGCAGGATCCTGCTGTAAAAACTGAAGCTGTCATGCACTTTTCAAGTTTATTTCTCAGTCACCAAGCATTGTAGAAATCAAATCTACAGATCCTAAAGGAATGAATAAGCATGGCTGAATGCAGAGCCAGAGACAAATGCTTTCGTGCTTGCAGAAGGGGACAAGAGAGTGCTTTTGGCTTCTGCAGCTTCTGAAAGTCATTCGAAAGCTCTCTCTTGGACTTGCATGTCTTTTACATCTGCCACTCAGACTGTCGCCTCTGATCTCAGCAACCAGCTTTATGCTTGTCTGGCAGTCTTTTTCTCATGAGCTACCCCAGCAGTTATGAGCAGCTGGGTGCATAAGTAAACAGTCTCCAGGTTCTACGTCCTGTTCTTTACTCAGCATCTTTATGAGTTTCTGAAAAGGATCTTTCACTAAGAAATGCAATTTCCAGAGCTGAGTGGGGCAAAATCATAAGTGTCCCCTCTCAGGTGTTGGCTTTGCAGGGTGGGTATTAGCTTCAATACTGGACCTGCATTCTGAGACTTCAGTAATCCAGTGCTTTTTAAATATGTGTAACAATATCAATTAGGGCCATGGAATCCCCTTCCTATTTATATTCTTTTGACTGTTGCAGATTTTTTTCTGTTCCTATTTGACTATCGTGGCATTTCTCTTCTTTTTTTTTTCCTGCTTGCCTTATCCCCATTAGTCCTGTGTTTTCCAGCAGGCAGATGCTGATTTTTCTCATCCATGTGTAATCCCAATGAAATTTTCATTTTCCATATTTTATAGTCTGCTGCTATTCACCTTTTTAAACACATGCAATAGCAGTCCAAGGGAGAAGAATTCACTAACCTCCTGGGGAAACTAAAAATGATCATAGTCTAGCAAGTCAGTCTTTAAATGTCCTTTGCCCATTCCACCCTCCCCTCTGCTACTCTTTAAGTATTTAAATCTGCCCCCTACCAGTCAGACTTCCTCACCAGATGGTGCCTTCTGACTAGCTCTGCCTTTCTCCAGAGGATGAATAAGTACGGCAAAGAGCATAAGGAACTGGTGAGACAGCTACTGGAATATTTCATCAGTGCTAGTGTCCACTTTTTTAAAAGGACAGTGAAAAATGGGAGAGAGCTCAGGAAGGAGCCGCAAAAATGATTTGAGGGCTGGAGAAAATGCCTTACTGTGGGACTCTAAAAGAGCTCAATCTGTCTACCTTATCAACAAGAAGATTGAGAGGTGACTTGATTACAGTGTACAGGTACCTTCATGGGAAAAATATATTAGGCACTAAAGGGCTCTTTAATCTGGTGAAGAAAAGCATAAAAAGAGCCAATGGCTGGACGCCAGACAAATTCAAATGAGAAATCAGACACATTTTTTAACAGTGCAAGCAATTAAATATTGGCACAAATTACCAGGAGGACTGGATTCTGCACCTCTTGCCTTCACATCAGTGCTCAGTGTAGTTTGGAATATACACCTTAGTCAAACATGAGTTTTGGGTATATATGAGGGAAACTAGTGAAATTTAAGAGCCTATGGTTCACTGAAGATAAACCCAGATGAACTTATGATCTCTTGGGTTTTAATTCTATAAATTTGAGAGTGCTGTCTACAATGACTGTTCGTAAATCATTAAAACACATCTGGTATGAGGCGTACCCTGGCAGTATTAGACACTTGTTTTGTGGAAGTAGATGTGCATAAATAATTTTTTAATTAGCCTAAAGACAAAGCTAAAACAAACAAACAAACAAACAGGAATTAAGTGATCCAGAGTATATGATTTCAATATTTAGATAACTTGAAATTATTCTAATTTTTGAAGTCCAGACTGTTTGAAAATATATACCTAATTTTGTAAAGAAAAGTCAAACTGTTTCTTCAGGGAGATTTTAAATTTGAATATTTCTATTTTCCCCAAGTCATTCATATTGGGTTGTTAGGTTTTTTTTCTGGCTGAAAGAATTCTGCACTCCTTTCACCATAATTGGGTTTAAGGTATGCTTATTTTCGATGAGAAAACCACCTGAGGTTTTTCCAGAGACACACGGAAACATACTCCATACTATTAGCTCATTGGTTGTTCTTACTTGTTCTCCTCTCTGAGGATAATTCTCATTTATGCAGGCAGTGATAGGGTTTTAAATGATGTAATCATATATTGGTGTGAAATGGTAATGGCTTTATCTTTAAAGATAAAGATTTTTTAAAAGGTTAATTGTATTCCACAAATTGTTTTAAAAGTGGAATGTTAATATTATTGTAAGACTCCAACTTGGAAGGCAATTTCCCTGTCTAATATATATCATTTAATCTCAATATACTTCCTTCTTTTCTTCCCTATTGCTAACATTTCCAAGTGCCATGCTAGATATTTTGTTCCTTTTGTGTTTATTCATACACCTGTGGGTATCTGTTTCCTCTCCTCCAGCCAGGTATCACTTAGTCAGGCCATGCATATTTATCTTTTCTCTTGGTCTTAACTCATAATTTATTTTTTCCATATCTTGATACCTTTTGCTTTTCCTTCAGCTTCATTCAATTTCTCACTTTCTCTCCAAACAAATCATACCCAGAACATGAGACTGTACTAATGAAAGTGTTACAGCTTGGTGGCTGATCTGACAGGTCATACGTGTTTCAAGTAGACTCGGATGCAATTGCAGCCAAGGAAAAGGCAAGGAGCAGTTTCAGGTCTAAGACTGGAGAAGTGACAGAGGAAAAGAATCAGTCCAATGTAGAAGGCAGAGTTGTATGTAGCATGGCTTTGTGGCTGAAGCAGGAAGCCAGAAGGTCTCAAGAGTGTAGCCAAGGCAGGTGAGATGGAAAGGAGAGGTAAGGAGGACAGTGTGGTGGCAACAAACCTTAGCTGAAACCTAAGTTAGAAAGTCTGTTCTAGCCATCACGAGATATTAGGTACAGTAACTTCATGAGGTTTTTTCCACCTGGCTCTCAGGAGATGTATTCTCACACTTCTTATGTTTTACTGTTATTATCTCATGTCTTTTCACCCCCTGTATAGTGGTAGCAGCAGCCATAGTCATCCTCTCTATCTGATCAGCTGCAAATCTGCTTTGGATGACACTTATCTCTTCACATTGGCAAAAAAGAATCCCACATTAGTGCAGTCTTTCAGTCTAAACCTCCACCTCTGCTGGGTCATGAGCCCTCGTGGTTCAGCCTGGATGTTCCCTCCCTCTGCACATTTTTGCATGTCATAGGCTATCCATCAGAATTTCAGAACTATTCCAGAAATTTATCCTAGACAAGTAGAAAGCAAGGTCGTAGGAAAATGTGAAGGTAGATTCCCTTTCCTTATACCCAATGTAAGCTGAGTGGAGAAAGCCCTGAAGTTAGAGATCAGAGTCCTTAACTGAATGTCCCTAGCAATACGAACTTTTCTGACATGGCAACTTGATCATACTAGTATGTGGGGAGTGATGGTTTATTTGCTTCTGTGGTATCAGTTTTTTGGATTTTTTTTTATAAATCAGCTGTAATCAAAGGCCCAAATGTGTGCATACCTCTGCACTGGCAGTCAGCCTCAATCTTTTGCCTGAGCTCATGCCTGTTTACCATTTATTCTGAGTAAGTGACAGAATAATACACTCAGTATATTCTGTGCTTGCTCTGTAACTGGAGGTGGCAGTGTTCTGCTACATCCTTTCCATAGTCAGCTTTAGTCATGGGAAGTCCATTTTCATTCTCTCAGTCTTAATATATTGCTTTTAAATAAGCAAAGTGTGTGCACCTGTATGACAGTTGTAATAGAGGAGATTAATATGATATGAAAAATGTCTTTACTTAAACAAAAAAGGTTTCCAGAACCTTAGTTTTATTAATTTATAAGCAATGTTTATAAATTACATACAAAACACACTGTGGGACAGCATCAGTTCTGCGTGCAACAAAAGCAAATCGGGTAACAGCAAAGACATCCCTCTTTGTCACGGGTAGCTGGAAGTGTGAATATGCTGCATGGTTGCTATAGGTATGCAAAAGATTTCAGATTTTAGAAAAGTAAGCTGGACACTATGAAACCAACCCTTTGTTTTAGCCTCCTACCAGTAATAACTACAGCCTTGCTGCAGAGTTGATGTTTTTTATTTCCCAAGGTTGAGCAGCAGTTCACTCTGTGGAGCAGTGAACACTTCACTCATCCTGCAGAATTTCATGAATTTTGGGAGATTTTAGAGAAGCAGTGGATTGTCTGGAGAAGAGCTGAAGAAGACACTCTGCTATAGTATCCTGCTCCCTTGCACTGGTCCCAGCTGCAAAAATGGCACTATATTTGTATCGATTTTTTTAACAGCCAAACCACTGTATGTACCTGAATCTGTAAAACAACAGAGTATTGATCTATTACAGAAAATGATCTATTTAAAGTATCTATTCTCTGCTAGGCTGGGGTGCAGAGAGACATCTATTTGCTAGTGTAGCCTGGCATATCTGCACTGCAGCCACCAGTCTGCACCATTTAGGTGTAAATTTAACCCACCACTCCTCCTTAAAATAACCTAATATTGCTTAAATCTTCCACCATCCGTTCCCATACATATATATAAATGTGTGTATGTGTGTGTATATATATATATATATGTATGTACGTATGTATATCTCTGTGTGTCTGTGTGTGCATGTAGGCATTTGAAACAGAAGAGCTACTAACAGAGTTGGATTTTTTTCGTAACTAGCAATTTGTTTAACAGGTTTGCACTGTGACTCCGAAATGATTTCACTTAAAAGGACACTGTGGATGTTAATTAAAAACATTCATTAGGGTTTTAATAATTCCTTAGAGGCTTTAAACACAAATCTGTTTCTATACCAAAAATGTTTTCCTTCTTGTCTTAATCCATCTATTTCGGGGAAGCCAGTGTGTGTGCTGCTGGACTATTAATAGTGCTTCTCCTTCTCCTGTGCCTACCCTGCTTTAAGAAAAAAAAGTATATGTTTGATTGGTGATGAGGAAAAACCATACCCAAATTCAAAACATTTCTTTTACACTGAGAAATCAGAAACTAGAGCTGAAATTGAGCCTTTTGTTAGTTCAGACATACCTGATTAGAGCGTGGTTTGTGTAGTGTCAGTTGGGTCTCTAAGTGTGATATGGTAAATCTGCACTTCTGTTACACAAGTGCAACCTTGAAGTCTCCGTTAAGATGGAATCAGTACAGCTGGGACAAAGTTTTTAGTTTACCTAATTGTATGTTTGACACTTTTGTGAGTGGTATTGTTAAACAGGGATCACAGATTATGCTGAGTTGGAAGAGACCCACAAGGGTCATCGAGTCCAACTCCCAGCCCTGCACAGCACCATCCCCAGGAGTCACACCAAGAGCATCACCCAGGTGCTTCTTGAACTCTGTCAGGGTTGGTGCTATGACCACTTCCCTGGGGAGCCTGTTCCAGTGCCCAACCACCCTCTGGGGGAAGAACCTTTTCCTGATATCCAACCTAATCCTCCCCTGACACAGTTTCAGCCCATTCCCTTGGGTCCTGGCACTGGTCACCAGGGAGAAGACAACAGTGTCTGACCCTCCTCTTCCCCTTATGAGGAAGTTGTAACTGCAACGAGGTCTCCCCTCAGCCTCCTCCTTTCCACGCTGAACAGACCAAGTGACCTCAGCCACTCCTCATATTGATGCGTGGAGAGATTCCACAACTGATTAAAGTTGTAACGTAGGTATGCATTTATTGCTGGATTAATTCCGACGCCGGACGCACAGGAGGGCATCCTCCAAAGTTGTGCATGCACCGGCAATGCTCAGCTTGGTATTTATCGAGTTACAAATTACATATGCATTAAATTACACAAGATGCCTATACATATTCATTATCTGTCCCCCCTTCATATTATAATTAGTTCAAAAGTCATTAGCATTTTAATGTGCCTGCGTACTGCCGCCTAGTGGTTGTGGGCTGGGGTCTCTGGGATGAAGTAAAGGTCTTCCTCAAATGAAGTAAATTTGCTTTCTCAGGCTTGAACTTTTTACCTCAATTCCTTGTGCATGCTCTCTAAGTTCCTGGTCCAAGTCCAAACTCCAGGGCTGGTTCCAACTGGTTCTAGGATACAAAACTAGGACCTGTGGTCACGGTCTCTACACCTTATTAATGGCCCTACATCCTCCTCCTTCTGCTTAGCAAGCATAATAAGCATCAAGTGAGCAATATACATTGTCTAACAAGCAGCTGCAAAATTTAGCAGTATCAATAATACCCACAATAAGCAATTAACCCTTAAATCCTAACCCCTGTGTATCAATATTCCCCTTCACCATCTCTGTTGCCCTCCTCTGGATGCTCTCTAACAGCTTAATGTCTTATTCTGCAGTGATCAGAACTGCACACAGGAATTTTTGTCTGAAAATGGCTGAACATACCACATAGGTAAAAGTCCGTATTCCAAATTCGGTGAGAAATTTGCTTTTAATGTCAATGTAACCAAAATCTGATTATATACGAAAATGTACTCCATTGAGTAGGATATTCTGAGTCCCATCATCAATCACAAAAAGGAAGTAATATCTTTTGAATCTCAGTGGATGTACAGATTTTGAAAACCTCTTTAGATGTTTTTTGATAGTATTTCCTAATCCTTTCTGTGTATTTCCAGAGAAACATAACTCAAATATTTAGACTTTTGTAAAGTGTAAAAATTGTAATGCTGTATGGCATCTTTATGTCATACATCTGTGTTAGCAACCCAGATTGTCACTTATATTACTAGAATTTTGATTTTCTTTCTTTGGTCTTTCTCTTGAGCTTTGTTTTGGTTTTTTGTTTTGTTTTGTTTTTGTTTTGTTTTTGTTTTGTTTTGCTTATGTTTTTGAAATTGAAGCCTCAGTCTAATCTAATTCCATTGTTCAGGTCAATTTTTTCCCCCTTGTGTTTCTGTCACATTTGCTAACCCAGTCCTGATATGAGTCACAGTCATACACTTGATATTAAATTAATGTTCTTTTTTATTCTCTGGATTATTAAACATCTATTTAAATCCACATATATCATTTGTCTGTACATGTCATTTGCATGATTGAATGTTTTTTGGTAGTGAGACAGATTCTGTATATTGTAATACGTCAATTCCAGAACTTTTCGGTAAAGTGTATTTCAAAGTTTTCACTTTGTGGTCTACGAGGAATCTTATTTTTTGAATAAGTATTGATTGCATAGTACAGATGTACAAGCCTGCCTTTCATTTAGAAAGAATAAACATGGTTGATGATGAACAAGAGCTTGAATGGCAAACCAGTAGGAAAAAAGTACCCAACACCTGCAACTTAGTAATTGTCCTCACGCTAAAATTAGGTAACTGCAAATGTTGATGTGCAATGACTTCTATAAAATCAGTACGAAAACCAAGATTTGACATTTCCATTTTAAGTATGGGACACTTTCTATGGGTTTCTTGTCCTCACAAACTTCTGTGAAATAATTCAGTATTGCCATCTGTATTGGTAAGTAATGGCCAATATCTCCCTAAAAGGACCCCAAAGGGACAAGAAGAGATCAGCAATAAGTAAACAAGTATTCTCAGAAAATGCCATGTACTACCATTTTGATTATTATACTAAAGTCACACTAGGCAAGGGAGATACAACTTTCTCTCAGATTAAATAGTTAATGCAGATGAACTCAGGTTGGATTCATTCCAGTGTTTGCTAATAGTAACATCTTAAAAGCTGGGAACATTCCTATAGACACTCTAAGGCAGGGAGAGCAGAAGGTGTTTTTTACAGAATAATGATGGTCAGGTTGTCATAGTGGGACACAGTTCAGCTGTGAGCATTCCTATCCCTCCTCTCACAAATTAACCCTCCATGCTGGTACTCCTTAATGCAAACCTCAAGGGTTTTGGTTTGGGTTTGGGGTTTTTTACAGCTGTAAGCTCTACTATAGATTTCTGCACAGTCAGAGCTTGAGGTCAATCTCTTTATCCATGCTGGATAAAGGGCAGCTACTTACCTGTTCTGAATATTCATGATCCTGGCCATCAGTGGCCATATCTGGAGCACTTTCCAGTTAAGACTGAGAGAAGATAAAACCTGCAGAGTTATGATAAACAAGTTTATTACATTATATCCAGGGGTTCCCCCATTATTAACATTATTCATATGCCAAGTAATTAGTTGATAATGTTTGCTTTGATATTTAGAAATTGTTTTGCTCTGCAGATTTTAAGTGCTATAAAGTTGTCACTTTCAGATCAATTTTTGTTCTGAAAAACAACTTTGAAAATGCTGTTCTTGGGAAATTTTCACAGTTTCTCACTACATGTCATGACTGATCTTCAGTGTTTAACTTTACAGTGCAGCTTTAATATGAAAAGAAAAATAGAGGAAAGTGGAAAATACTCAGCAGTGCAACTGTTTAAAATCTCTGAGCAATCACCAGCAGGCTTCCAGTATTTCATACCCGCAAAGGAGATCAGCTGGTTGCTGAATGAACTTCCAACATGATGATTCAAATCTGACTCAATGTGCTTAAAACGGCCTAACATTTACTCAGTACCACCAATTACAAAACTCCTTCTTACCTACCTAGATGTGCTTGTTGTCTGTCAGATACAGAATTTATTCAATTGTTTTCATTCCTATGAAGCTACATAACTGTATAAAACGGGATTAAAAAGAGATTTTTTCCTGCCTATCTTATGCCATGACTGTTGTAATTTGTAAAATAAAACATTCCCTGTATCTTCCATCACAGAAGCTGGCAGAGTGGTCAGATGTAGCCTCTGAGAATACTTGCCTACTATATGTGATAATCAGGTTCAAAATTCATCTCTGTTCTTTCCTCAGTTTGGGGGGACTAGATAGAGGTACCAGCTTTGCTTCAGTCTGGAAAGCAACATTCCCACATTACAGATTGCTACAGCTGTACATTTTTGGATGAAAAGAATCAGAAATTACTGTATAATACATTGCAATAGAAAATCTTATATCATGTTCATGAAGATATAAACAGTACTGCCACAGAGACACAGTTTACCGCCATGGTATAAAGTAAATATTTTTGATAGTGTTATAAATATTCATAGTGTCAAATTTTTTTACCATAATGGCTTAGAAGTATACTATATTTTGAATAAATAAACTCTTCTACATTTTTCAGATTTAGTTTCAAAATACTTTAGCATACACATATGCCAATTTGCTGATTTAGAAAGGAGGTAGGGAATTGCCTTAAGGAACAAGTTTTATAACAAATAGAACAGGAGCTAATACTGAAGGAGAATAAAGGTCAGAGCAAGTTCAATTCAATCAATTTCAAAAGAACTTTGGTAAAATTAGGCAGAGGAAATGGAAGAACAGTGATGGAGGTAACAATATTTTAGAAGGAAATGCTTGCAAGGAGGCAGAACTGAAGGAATAGTCAGAAAAACCATGAGGCACATGCATAAACTGGTGATAAAGAGCACAGCTGCCATGAAGAAAGTTACACATTCATCCTTAGGCATGCAGCATCTAAGGAAGCCATGAGGAGTCCAGCACAAGATACCAGAGAAGCAAGGCTGCAGGCAGAAGATCAGGTTTAAGAGTCATTAACACTGGGAAATAAGTGGGTCCAGCACAGTTAGCAATATAACTATTGCTAATATATATTGCTAATATATATTAATATATATAAATATATATATTGCTAATATAACATTATTCCCTTCTCCCTCTTCCTCCAGACAGTGAGTGGGAAGAGGGAGAAGGGAATAATGACAGAGCCTTGAGAGATGCCAGCAGAGACAGGGGAGAAATACAGGATCCATCAGCACTAACTCTCTAATGCTGTCAGCCAGATGAAGAAACAGTAAGCTGGTGTCACATAAACCTAAGAGTGGGAGTTTCTTGTGGAGTACTAAGTGGCCTATGGTGTCAAAGGTAACAGAGCTATCAAGGAAGAATGAGCACAGAGAAATGACCCTACAAGAAATAGGCACTTAATGTGAAGGATGACAAGACAAATTAGGTATTTGGCGGTCTACCTAAAGCAACTCCTTCAGCGACTGTGACCACCTACAATGGCAGAGTAATTAGAAGATCTTCCAAACAAAGTGATAAATGGCATGATAGAGGCAGGGAGATCTATGCCTATTTATAAAGTGCCTGTCATCATAGTACCCAGATATCACAGCAGCCAGTCAAAGATAGTCTCTATCCAGTAGTGGAATGTTTCTTCTGTTATGGTTAGATGTGTTTGGTATAAAAACATATCCCAAATAAGCAAAATTTTATCAAGGATGACAACGTAGAGAAGGCTTGTCTACAGTGACATACTGTGTACATCTTCAGGAAGTGGAAGC
The DNA here is from genome assembly GCA_013397975.1 of Machaerirhynchus nigripectus. Lineage (NCBI taxonomy): Eukaryota > Metazoa > Chordata > Aves > Passeriformes > Dicruridae > Machaerirhynchus > Machaerirhynchus nigripectus. The sequence goes on along the minus strand of VZRQ01004000.1, from coordinate 1,170,361 downwards.
ATTCATTCTTTGAAGCTGAAATAATAATATCTTTTACAGAATTTTTTAATGGTGGCCCCCTTCCTGAAGAAATAAAACCAGGACGACTAGCCAATGCAGACAAGAGCCAGTGCACAACGTAACAAGCAGTGCTAGAAAATCGTGCTTAGGGCTTAGAAATAATGAGCTCCTAATGCATTTTTCTAATCAAAGTGTCAGCATGAAATTCACTGTATTTGAAGACCATTCTATTACCAAGGCAGCAGTGTATCAAAAGTTCACTGAGGATATGAGTTTGTGTCTCATCTTTGAATTAGATTTGCTTTTGCCCCTCCCTTTTAATAGTTTTAAGTCAAAAGCAGTACAAACAAGAGAGGAGAAATGCTTATCACATCTGTTCCAACTTCCTTGGACCAATAAACAATGCTTTCAGTCTCACTTATCTTTCCATGCAACACTCTTTAGAACAGAGGTTTGATAGGTAAAAGTTTTTCCCTCAAGATTTAGGCACATCATAAATCAAACAGACCACATGATGGGACTTGTTTTCCTATTTAGGCCATTGAACACAGACAGGAGTGTAATCCAGGTTCCTCAATGGCTTATTTTCTAATAAAAACATAATGTTCTGTAGTTCACATGTTACAGCAGGATTTTTGTTGGTTTTACCCAGGCAATATTTTTCTGTCACAAAACCAGAGCCGTATTTCCACTACTGAATCCACATAAATGTAGCAGCTGTGGCCTCAGTGGTGTTTTTAGGTGTTTTATAATTTTTTCTATTTCTCCCTTTGCCTTGTGGTAGCAACATCCTTTATTCTTGAGAGATAGGTTTTTGTTGTTACATTTTGTTAAAAAAATTTGGCATATGTATAATAAGTGACATGCAGCCTTATGTTTCTAGGAACATGGAAGAAATAAGCAGATTAGATTTGGTTTATCTTCTTAGTTAAACCAGTCAAAGAATCCAGGTTCTCTTTTCTTAATTTTTACCAGGTTTTGACTATCTAGGTTATATGAGCTTTGTAAAGTTTCTCGCAATTTCTCTTGATACTTTTTCCAAGAAAATCTCCAAACAGCTATGCAGGCAATTGCTCCTTGATAATTTTTGTTACTCTTCTCACATCCACCATCATCTCAAACCAGGACATTTATGTAGATAGACAAATGCAGGTATGGACAAGCCTCTGACATTATACAGGGAAGTGTAATATGGTCTGGTATTAATGAAAGAACAAAGACCTGAAGGGTTGCCTTACTTGTCTAACAAAATCTGCACCACGACATATGTGACACAGAGAAGTCAAACAATGTGTCAAACAAAGTCAAACAACAAAAATTCTACCAATTTGTTTTATGGCATATGCATATTACTTAAAAAGCAATTTGATATTAGAGTTTGTATGGGGGCTAAATCATGCATGCTGCTTGTCGACTGTGCTGCAGAATGTAACTGGGAACTGGTGTGTAGCCTTGTACTTAATATACACACACTGCACTTCAGATGGGGATATAATCAAGTCTGTCATGTTGAGAGGAAACTGTAAAAAGTGCCACTTAAAAAATCCTAAACTATCTGCTTAACTCAGCTTGAATTTCACAACACTAAACCATCACCCAAATTAGGCTCCCAAACCAACTCTGTCTTGAAAAAATTGTGGCTGGGAAGAGAAAGAAACACTGTCTGTACTCATTAGCTTACAGGACAGTGGTAGAAGGATGCACAGATTTGTTTTAATAGATAAAGCTGGAAAGGGAAAGAAGGAAAGGGAGAGAAGCTGTTTTGGGTATGCATGGCCAGGTTTCGGTAGTGGGGAGGCTGTAGGGGTGGCTATAGGGGTGCAAAGATGCCAGAGGCTTCCCCCATGTCCCACAGACCCAATGCCAGCCAAATCCAGGATGGACCTGCTGCTGGGCAAGGCTGAGCTCATCAGGAATGATAGTAATGCCTCTGTGGCAACATATTTAAGATGGCAAAATGTTATTGTACAGTTGTAATTGCAGCCAGAGAAGAGTGGGTTGAGAATACGTGAGAGGAACTACTCTGCAGACAGCAAGGTTGGTGTAGGACAGGGATGAGGTGCTCCAGGCACAAGAGCTGGGATTCCCCTGCAGCCTGTGGTGTAGACCGTGGTGAAGCAGCTGTGCCCCTGCAGCCCGTGGAGGACCACAGGGATGCAGAGGTGTGGAGAAGACCCATGCCAGAGCAGCTGAATGCCTGAGAGAGGGCTGTGAACCCCTGGGAAACCCATGCTGGAGCAGGCTCCTGGCCAGGACCCGCAGACCCATGGGGAGAAGAGCCCACACTGTAGAAGATTTCCTGGTAGGATTTGTGACGCTGTGGGGGACCCACACTGGATCAGGCTGTGCCTGAAGGACTGTACCCTATGGAAGAGAGACCCACACTGCAGCAGTTTGTGGAGATCTGTTGCCTGTGAGATGGAGTCACGTTGCAGGAGTTTGCAGAGAACTGTCTCCCATAGGAGGGACCCCACCCTGGAGCAGGAGACTTCTCTCCCTGAGCAGCAGCAGAAACAAGGTGTGGTGAAGTGACTGTAATCCCCAGTCCAAATCTCTCTGCCCTGCTGTGGGGAGGAGGTAGAGCTTGGGAAGGAGGGAGGAATGAGAGGAGGGTGTTTTGAAGATTTATTTTACTTCGCATTATCATGCTCTGACTTTGTTAGTAATAAATTCAATTAATATCCTGAAGTTGAGTCAGTTTCACCCGTAGTGGTAATTGGTGAGTGATCTCTCCCTGTCCTTATCTCAACCCATGACTCCTTCATTATATTTTCTCTCCCCTGTCCAGCTGCAGAGGAGAGTGACAGAGCGGCTTTGGTGGGTGCCTGGCATGCAGCCGGGGTCAACCCACTACAGAAGCTTAATGTCCTACTATGGTCCTCCAACCCACGCTACACCAGAACTTGTGTAAGTGTAGAGAAGGGGAGTTGAACAACCTCCATGACTAAAGCAGTATTGTATTTGGGTCTGCCAACCTTACTGCCAATTCTTTATGAGCAGGAGGGAAAGACTAATCTCCTGATTTACATAGAAAGACAGGCTATAAAGAGTAAGTGCTGCATTTTGGACCATTGACTCATTTAAAACTGAAATACAAGAATGTGAACCCATACACATTTCACTTTGAAATTATGTGTTGCATTTTAATTTTAACCATTTCTTGGGATGCTGTCCAACCTAAAGTATGTTTTATGTGATCCCTCTGATAACTTTGATTAAATGCTCCCCCAGTCCCAGAAAAATTCTGTGAGAAAGAGCAACAGAAGACTGGAACAAAACCCCGACTCTTTGAAAATGCCTGAGGGTACTGATGTGGAGCCTTGTAGCACCAGCAGCAAGTCACTGTCCTGGCTCCTCACTTTCTTCAAAGAAGAAGGGAGAAACAAAGGAAATCTCTATTGGATGACTATCTCCGGAGTATTCAATTTCATGGAACACCAGCCTACCTTAGGTCCAGTCCAAATTAACCTCGACTTAGAAGGGCACAGCCTGAGCTGGAGAAGGTAAAATGTTTTCAGACAAAAGCAATATACAAAGTTGACATTCCATTCCTGTAAAATAATAGAATCACAGAATCATATTGGTTGGAAAAGACCTCTAAGATCATTGAGTCCAACTATTAATTTATAACTCCCAAGTCCACCACTGAACCATGCCCCTTAGCATCACATTTACAGTCCTTTCCAATATCCCCAGGGATGGTGGACTCAACCATTTCCCTGGGCAGCCAGTCCCAATGCTAGGCAACCCTTTCAGTGAAGATATTTTTCCTAATATCCAACCTAAACCTCCCCTGGAGCAACTTGAGGCCATTTCCTCTCATCCTAAATATAACATAGATTTAAATTGTCTCTTAGTGATCCCTTGCTTTATCAACCTCTTATTGTAAGAGGTTCATTGCACTAACTAACCTGCTTCTGACAATGGAGAGAAAAAGTTCAACTTCGTTTTTTTTTAATGAAAGGATCTGCAATAAGAAAAAGTCATGTTTAAAGTCTGTAACTTGCTGGGGGAAAAAAAAATCGCATGCAAAAAAAAAGCAATGATCTGATGCTTAGATTAAAAACAAGCTGTTTTACCTTTATACACAATGCTTGCAATCTGCAGCTGTTCACAAAAGACAGGAAGACTTAATATATAAACAAATAAGGTTGTTGGCTTTGTACTTTTCCATTCTTATAAAGGACATGTGTACTTTATGTCTTGCAGTGTTACATCAAGATATTGTCCTTGAATCAAGACTTCCTCTTTTTGGCATTTGAGAGGGAGGAAAAGAGGAAAAAGTAATAATATTTTGCTTTGACTTTGAGGAGAATCTTTCATGCTTCTTCTTAAATGTGATTTTCTAAGACCCAGGATGCTCAATATCATCTCACATTTTACAGATGGGGAAGGAACTAGATGAAAAATCAGTGCTTTACATTCAGATCTGACACTGATGGTTAATCTTAAAATTGGTCTTTCTTTTTCAGTAGATGGCACACGTCACCTCTATGCGGTTCAGTTTCTCAGGATCTAGGAATCAACTGAGATATGAGCTGAAACAATATTTCAGTATTTGGCCAGCCTTATGTCCTACTATTAGCTTCCTGATCTTTCATACAATGGGTGGCAGAGTTGATTTTCCCATGTACAGCTTGAGGTTGTATGGCAACAATTATTTTAGAACGGTTCTGGGACAGAGGTTAGACTACAAAACTGCGGATGCTCCATTCCTGGAAGTGTTTAAGGCCAGGCTGGAGGGGGCTTTGAGCAACCCGATCCAGTGGGAGAAATCCCCTTCAACCCAACCCACTCTATGACCTTATGTTTGTTTAAGTTTGGCTCTCTTGGCACTTTCAGCATTGGGAGAACCTGCAGTGGCCCATGTGGCCCATGCTGGGAATCCTGTTGCCTCTGTGTACAGGAATCTGCTGTGCTAACAGCACAAGCCCTGTTAATATGGATATACCCAGTATTACAAATGTGCAGGTATGCTGATCCCTTAAGGCCATCATCATCCTGCACTTCAGAGAAGCTCCACTACATTATTTTTGAATACTTCAGCTTCAGACAAAGAACCAGATCATAAACTAGCAGCCAGCATCAGAGTTCCACAGTGGCTATTTACATACAAGTTTGTCTGGAACAAAGCTGACAGGAGAGAATCCTAAGAAATACTCATCTTCAGGAACAGGATAGAATCAATTAAAATAAAGGTTACTTAATTCAACATTTATTAGTAACTAATCATTACCTTACCTGTCTTTACAACCCTCTTTTCTCACTGCTTGAACAGTGACATCCCAGTAAAGGTTTAAAATCTACTTTCATACTCTTTTTCTAAGGCTGCCTGCTTTATTGGTAATTTCAGATCCAGAGCCCTAAGTGTGTTACATTTTAAATTGGTATCTCCGCCTTCTCCTTGTGAGGGATGATATTATTGGCAGGAAGTCAAACATACCAATTATTCTCCTGGTGGCAATTAGGACCTCCCACGGTTACCGTTGGTCTAAGAGGAATATTTGCATTTCTGGAAGGTTGGAGTTTCAGTAGCAACCCCTGTATATCATCCATAAACTCTCAGGGACGGACATGACTTATGGCACCTTTCTGTAGTTATCTGTCTTGTAGAGAGGTTACCTTACCTCTCATGTTACTCTTTCAAATAATACCTTTTCTTACGCACCCATTGCTGTAGCCCAGTGAATATACGTAGTATAATAGCAGGTATTCTGCATGGCACAGATGATGTCTTCTGTGGAAAATGCAGTATGATGCATTTCCATTCAGCTCTTACTAAAAAGCGAAAAGTTCTTATCAGAGTTCTAAAACCCACAACAGTAATACATGAAAATAATAAGAAAAATCAGCTTGCGTGACTATAGAGGGACCTAAGTGTACTTTCATGTTTATATGTTAGAATGGTGCTATAATGGTACTTCCACAGAGAATCAGTATTCTTATCTGCGTAGATTATAGTGTGATCACTAAAAACTCCCAACCTTGTTCCTAAATCAAGGAACCACCTGAGCCTTTGGTAATTGTCTGGCAAAGAAACTATTCTAACTGCCTTGGTTTAGAGAGTAAAACTGGCCATGACAACAAATTAAACTGGATCTTCTGGAAAAAATTCATTAAGGTAAATAGTAATAATTTCGTAACTCCTTCTTTAAAAACTTCAATTTTACTTTTTGTTCTTTTGAATTTTTAATTGCTCAGCAAAAAGTTTCAAATTATGTTTGTTTACAAACAGCATGTTATATATTTTTATCCGTACTTCCTAGGTTGTCTTGTTCCATTTTATAACATATTGCCCATTTACCTTTCTCTCCTGTGTTTCATATGTGGCAGTTACACTCTTCCTTCTAATTAGGAAAACTGGACAGAATATACTCTATTCTATAAAGGATATTTGCATGTTTTACAACAGGACAAATGTGCAAAGCATTTTTCTTTGCAGAAATTTATATTCTTCATTGTAAACAATATAATCCATCATGTTTAGCTTATGTGGTGAAATGAATATCCTGATAGTTAGCATGAAAGCTTACTGAAAGTACAGCGACCATCTGCATCTCTCTGTTGGGCTTTAAAGGCCAGTTCTCCCTTCTAAAGATTTATAATACAAAGGGCAATTCACTAATTAGTACTGTAAATTAGTGTTGCCATGAGGTTAAGAAAAAACTAACAGCCCCTGCAGTATTTCAATTAATGTTATTTTTAATTGCTTGTATTAGCATTTGAGAACAAGATTGATTAGCTTTTGACTGTCAAAGAAACAGAACTTGAAGCTCTTAAATACTGAAATGGAAGTTGTTAATTATGGTTAAAAATCCATAGATACCGTACATGGAAATCTGGAAGGTCATCTGAGTATTAAAGAGGCTATGTTTCTGTTCTGTTCAAATAAAAATTTAAAATGTTAGCATATAGCCACATGCATTTCTCATGCTCTCTACTAAGTGATCATGCAAATTAACATCTCCAAAATCACTCTAAAAACAAAACAGCTTTAATAGTGCATCTGTTTATAGAAAGTAATTTTAGAAGTTGTTTAACTTTAAAGTGATTAGTTAATTCTCAATTTGTGATTAAAGTGGCAAGACCTGAAATTTCTCCCAAAGCCGTTGTGAGTTTTCCTCTGTAGACCGCAATTCAGGAAATAGCAGCTGTTTGCTATATCTCAAAGGCTAGCTCTGAGACAGGACTTGTGCTATTTCATCCCCAAGTTCAAGGTCCTGTCTAAGGCAGATTTAGAGACCTCAGAACAGGACACAGAAAAGCCAGCAAGCACAGCAGACATCTTCCAGTAGCAAGCTAAAAAAGGTCCTGAGGTGAGCTGTCCTGTGTAGCATTTTATAGAGATGCTTCTGTCCCACAAGGTAGTCACAGGCTGCTAATCTTTCCAGAATACTTATGTAGTTGTTTAAACATTTAAATAATCAAGAATTCAATAATTCTTATTTTTTCATAGGTCCTGTTAGAGGAGCAGTCTGGGAAGAAGTGCACCTGGATTCACGTCTTTCTTCAGCTTGAAAGAATTTAAATACATCACCCATTTCACAGGGTTATATATTAACAACCAGACCATTAAAGAAGCGGGGTGGATGGAACAACAAAAGTTTTTACTTCTAACCAGGCTACTGAAACTCTGCTGTTTTGGTTAACGGTGGGGCTTGGTGATCTTAGAGGTCTTTTCCAACCCTAATGATTCTATGATTCTATTCTATGAAAACATGAGTGATTCAGTAACCCTACCTAGTTAACCTTATTTAGTTCTGTAGTTCCTGAGTCCTGACTGTATTTGGGAGGAAGAGAGGTATATTTTCCAACTATATAATTTTTGGCTGTAGCCCTTAAGCAGTTGCTTAAGTTAATGGGACAGAATCAGAGCTGATGTACAGTGTTGACTCTTCATGAAGTGCACGCAGACGTCTGCTTCCTTAGTGGCACTCGGATGTGCATTTAAGAGTTTTGCTGAACTGGAACCAGATCACAAATGGAGAGGAGCATGTAGTTCCACATTTCTTTTGTCAGCAGCTGGGCTGGTCTAAGAAAGTGCTCTGTCCTCAGTGCCTTGTCCCCACAGTTCACTTGGCTTATCAGCCACATACTTTGTTGAATAGGATTATCCTAACCTCTGATGTGGCTAAGAATACTGCTTCCCCCCCCAGGCTAATTATTTTTCAGATGGATTATCATGGGTGGAGGATTGTGATCATCAACCTATGGATATGGCAGGCATACCATGTCAACTTCTGCTTTGAAAGCCAGTGGAATTTGCTACTTTTGGTACGTTGGTCCCTTTGCTGTCTTGAGGCTTGGAAATAAATTTCCTGAGAGATGATCTGACCGTAGATTCTTGTTGGCCTTAAGCATTGGCGAGGAAGCAGAGAGAGCTGGTGCACACTGGGATGTGTAACAAAATAGAGCTATCAATGAATGGAGGACTTCAATGTCTATCAAAATTTGTGGCACTTAGGAAATTCATGCCTGTAGCTTAGGCAGCAGCCAAATGGCATACTTGAAGTCTGGCTGGAACTTCAGATCTAAGTCCCCTTTTTTATACAACCTGGAAATAACACAAGGAGGACCTGGCTCCTACCACTACAGTAACAATGAGTGAGGTCACAAAGACCACAGTACTAACTGACAACACTGTGCTGACTTCCATGTGCTCCCTCTTTCTCCTGCCATTTGATTCACATCTCCTTACCAACCTCATTCTTCAACTCGTACACTTACAGAAAAAAATTATTGCAGGTTGTAAGTAATTATATACTAGCTATTCTAGAATAAGTTTAATATGAGGGAACTGCTGCCTAGCTGCTTACTGCTTTACATCTTTTGACTAGATAATAGTACAAAGTGAAGGGTGAAAAACAAAGGGAGATTAAGATAAAGAAAGTTAAATTTTAAAATGAGATTAGATAAATTAAAATGGAATTTTATATTTTTCACTGTTGGGAAAGCAAAATGAAACAATATTTTAATTGAAATTTTTCATTATGAAAAAGGATTTTTCAGCTGAAAAAGCTTTCATAAAAAAAAATCAGCTACATGTGTCAAAACAGTGTGTCAACTCATCAGAGGACCAGGACTTTTTTTAGAGGCAATTAGAAGGTATATTTTAGAGCTAATTTGACTATCTAATGAGAATATCGCAAATGAAGTGATTCAAGATAGCTCAAGTACTAGTGATCACAGTTTGTCAAGGTCAAAAGTTTCAGCTACAGTTATTAATATTTATATATATATATGTAGGCAAATAGTTTATTCACAGTTAATGCTTTAAAGAAAGCTGCAATGTAGTGACCAACAAGGCATTATCGTACCAATTTCTTCTAACATGCTGTTGAATTTCTAACTGCAGTACACATGTCAAAGAGAACACTATATTTAATTCCTGAAGAAACAGATGATAAATCAAACTAAATTGAATTAATAGTGCCTGATTACTAGTTATATACTTCACCTGGAGTATCATATTCAGCAGTGATCACCATACTTTAGGATATAATTGCTCTTCATGGCTTATAATACAGAGTCTGAAGTACAATAAACCTTAGAGAAAACCATTAAAAAGACAGAGAGTAAAAACAGTACTTTATTTTCAGTATTAGAATAAAAATTTCAAGGTTCAAGGTAACCACTTTGCATGGCATTTTTAGGAATTTTCAGACAATTAACCGTGTGACTGGTGTAAACACATTCTGCTGAACTATGAATAGCAAAAGTAGCCTTAAAATGTTTTAATTTCTTTTTCCCTTCAGGGTTGTGACTTTGTGAGAATGTGGCACTAAGTCTGCTTGAAAAATTAGTTTATTTTTTAAAAAAATGCTTCACACTATGGCATCTTTAACTTGACTTATTTGTGCTGTAAGATGATTTTTGGCTGAAAAGGAAGAAATATAAAAATCTTTCCATTCATTTAAAACTGCTCTAGGTATACACAATCTGTTTCTTCTTAACCTGTCATATAAATCAGCTTAGAAAATCTGATGTTGAGGAATGCTACAAGTTTACAAATGAATATTGCCAACTGCTGGATAATTGGTACATCATACTTGAAGTCTTAAAACACAGTTAGACACACTGGGTTCCTGAAGACTTTACAAAATGCACATTACTTATTTTTAAATATATTTTACTCAAACAGTGCCTCTTGAGGAATTGATAAGTTAATTCCTAATTTATTATGTCAGTGAAGAGATTCAGTTAACAACTGTATCTTATTTTATCTATTTGTATAGTGGGAAAATGTCTACCTACTTATATGTGTAATCAAAATCAATTTCTCTATGGCCTTGACTTCGTATCCAAGTACACACTGACTGTTTTACAAGTGCAAAAAATTGGAGAGAGAGGACATTAGTTATAACACTAAACATTTATTTCTGCTTGCTCTTCATTAAAACTAAGGATATAAAAACACTTCCTCCGGCTAGACTTAAAGATTAATTTCTGAAGAGCTTTCTAAACTCATTGCTCTGTTAGGAGAGATGGTTCAGCAGTTAGGGCTACAACTGGCTTTCTGATCACTGAAATTTTGATAAATTTTGATATGTATACAGCCCTAATCTTTGCAGACATTTACTACTTTTTGTCTGGCAACTAAGAGGTGATCTTCTCTGTGTTAGTTGCTCTACTAAGTGCAGTGGTCACCCCATGGCTATGTAGGTTCCTTTAGCTTCAGAAAGAATGACAACTATCCAAAGAAGGAGAGGAATCTGAACTGACTGTCTGCAAAATGACAGAAGGAAGGTGACAGAGACAGAGGACACTCTTACCTCTTTTACAAAGGAAACAGTAGTCAGACTTTTCCTGCAGGATAATCCTGCTGATGTTTTCTGTCCAGCAGTGTTTGAACAGCATGGCTTCCTCTGCTGAGAAGCTATTTCCTCCAGATTTTGCCTTGACAACTGGAAGAGTGTTGTTCTAAAGAACGAACATCTCACAAGTTCGACTGCATATAGAGAACATATAAAGAGTCAGACATGAGGAAGATCTCTGCTGAATATTACTGCTAGGAAAATAGGAGCTAGGAGCTAGTGTCAGACAGAACTGAAAACACAGGGGGTTTTACTACTATGCCAGAAACAAATGGGTCTGTGGTGGGAGTTCTATTTAGATTTCCAGTTTTCTTGTAAGTGTATTTTTATGGCATACAGTTCTTATTATTTTAATGGAATGTGAATTGATTTGCTTGCACTATGGAAATAGCGAGATAATCAGGTCTGAGAAAGAGGTTTATTGCAATTTCATTTTTTACTATACAATAGGTCACTGAAACACTTAAAAATCACACAAATTCTGATAAATCATTCTCATATAGTCTTTTCCTACTGTCAATCTTTACCTTATTGTCCATAAATTTAATTTAACCCTCTCCTTTACTCAAAGACAAAGGTGCTCTTGTCTGAAGACACTGAAAGCCTTCATGCACCAAGACATCACACATGGCAAAACATGGATCCATTTTTAAACTTTTTCACACAAAAAGTTTGCTACAGTTTCATGCTGTGAAGGCCCTGGTTAGCAGTACTGGTTTGTTCTGTGTAAGTAATTCCTGTTGCACTGTAAGCATGTTATGTACCGTGTAGGGTACGAACTTGGTAATTCCAATGAGAACCTATCCCTGAGCCATTCTTCCAGAAATTGTGTGATTCTGTTAGAAAGGATACCTCAAGGAGGAGAAAAGACTGTTAGATCCAATGCACACGTTAAAATAACATGGCCACAGGAAAAATTTCTAGATATAGGATTTTTCTGGCAAGAATGTACGATAAAAGCCCTCTTTAGGCAACAAAGGATATAGGACTCCTCTTACAGAGCTTCCTTAGTAAATTTTTGTGTTAGCAGTAAATTCTGGGTTTGATACTAATTTGACGCATTAGAAAACTATGCCAAAGCACACTTTTGTTCTTGTCATGAAAATATGGAGAATAAGGTCTGCATATCACTGTGGCAAGTTGACATCCAACAAGATTTATGCTGTTTGAAAACCCTATTCTTGCTGCATGCATTGCATATGTAAGTTCACTGTAATTTACTTGGAACTTTGCTGCTACAAATAACGATAATATCTCTGTTTTGATATGACATGAAATTTATTTAATCTGGTACCTCATTTTGAAATAAAATTAAAACATTCATTAAAAGTGTTGAATGGTGAAAAATCTGTCAGCATAAATGGTGTTCATTTTCAATGTGACAGTATTCACAAGTCCCAAGAAATAGAACAGTTGAATAGATAATGTCACATATCATAGCATTATTCAGATGGTGTGATCTTTTTATTGATTGGACAGCAGTTGCAAATTCAGAGCTTATGCTACATTTCACTAGTATCATGACAATGAAGAACATGAGCAATGATCTGTCAAATGTGTGAAAATTGTGCCATGAAAGTAAATAAAGACACAGTTTATAATTCTCCGAAAGGAAAAGGATAACATTTGTTCTGACATTAAGCAATAATGAAACAGAGGTTGTGCTTTGTGCTTGAAATATAAAATGGGGTTATAATGGAAGAGCAATTCTTCCATTACTGATATTATGAAACAGGTGAAATGTTTAGCTTCCCTATAGTGTAAAAAAGCCACTTCTCAAGCAGACAGAGACAACTGTATTGAAGCCGCAGTTTCTAATCTCTGTACTTTTATCAGCCTTTAAGACAGCAGGCCTTTTATCCCAGATTTTTTGGTCGTAAACGCTGAAATCTTTTTAAATAGCATTCTTTCCTAGCAAAAAAATAAACTCCAACTTGGATCATATGTGAGACACTCATTGTAGCTTGAGTCCAAAGAGCCAGACTAACAACTTAACTAGAATTCCTAAAGCATTTGGGAAGTCCCAAAATGTGGAACAATTAAATGAGTAATATCTCTTATCATAGCACTATTTGGATGGTATGAATACTGATACATCAAAGAACATAAGTAGAATTTTTCCTGTGTCTTTATATTCTATCCCTCTAACTAGAAGGGGCAGAGGAAGGGAGCTGTTCAGGAGTATGAATAGATGCTCAGTGGCATTTTAAATGCTACAGGGTACCATAAGGCCCCCAAATGTCACTCTAGAAAGGCACAAGTCTGTCAAAGATCTTCTTTAATTTTTCCCAGCTCCATAGAGATGTCTAGAACACTCTAGATCGTTACAGTGGCACTGTGTTAGGACTGGTGAATTTCCCTGGGAGTGTGTCTGGGATTTATTATGTTTTTAAACAGTAAGGAGAAAGAAGTAATGAAGAAAGCAGAAAGATGTAGTCAGACCTTGAGCCAGAGGGTGAGGGACTTTGCACTTGTCTTATACTGTGCCCTGTTACTGAAGGAACATCTGTATGTCCCAAGTGAGTCAGGTCCTTGAATCCTCATGTTTAGGGCATAAAAAATGCAGTACAGTCCCTGCTTCAGCATTCAGTTTCATTTGAAAGGGTAAAGCTTGGAGGAGGAGACAGAACTGAAGGGGTCTACCTACACCTCTTGGGTTCTTAGGAGCAGAGGAAGAGGCATGTACTTGCCCACCTCTAGGCTGTATTTGAAGAGCAGTTTCACAGTCACCATTTCCCCTCTGGAGGGCACTCTGCATCAAAACTAGAGCAAAACAAGGGATTGGAGAAAACTTCAAAAAAGCGGTAGAGTTGCTTTAAGGTGTGCCTTCGGTTTAGGCTGTGTAACTGCAGGCTCACTGCCTGTTGCACCAAGCTTGGCACTCCACTTGTATTTCTTCCTCCTTGTGATGATACTGTTTGTCTGGCATTGGTTATCTAGAAGGGCCTAGTGGCAAACAGCTTTAAAAGCGTTTTGATGTTGCCTTCCATAGAAACAAATATTTACAGACTATAGATAGCCTGTGAGGATACTTTTGTGCAGGAATAATGAAAGCCCAGAAGAACCAGAACACTCAGGTATGTAATAGGCTTAATTATTCTCCTGGTCTAGCCTGGATCTGCATTTTTTGGGCCATATATTTGTTTATTTTAACTTATTGAATTATTTGCTGAGCTGATTTTTTCACAGCAGGCAGACAGAAATATCCATATGCATCTTGTCCAAGAAGGACTGTGCACAAGAACCTGTTGTTTGGTCAGGTTTTGTGCATGTGACTGCCACCATTGACACAGCATCTTCATTGGAACTGGCAGGGCAAGGGAAATATTTCATGCTTGTCTGTGGGGTTCCTTTCTTATGAACATTGCTACCTTTTCATTTTCATTTATTTGGACAATTCTTCTGAAAATCACTTATCATCCAGATTGGCATTTCTTTTGGGCATGCTGCTAGACTTTTACTCATATTATTCTTTATTGCCATGCACTTTGGAAAGGTGGGAGTGGAGGTGCCAAAATGCATTCATTTTCTCCAAAGCGCAGCTCAGAGAAGATGGTTGGAAGGGATCTCTGGAGGTCACCTGGTCCAACCCTCCCTCAAGAACGGATGCCTAGGGTCAGTGCCTAGGACTATGCCCAGATGGCTTTTGAGGATTGTCAAACATGGAGAGTCCATGAACTCCCTGCACAATCTGTGCCACTGCTCAGTCACCCTCACAGAAGAAAAGATTTTTCTTATGTTTAAATGAAATTTCTTGTGTTTGAGTTTTTGTCCACTGTCTTTTGCTCTTTACCAGTGAAAACAGCTTCGTTTCGTTGCCTTTGCACTCTTTATTCAGGTATTTGCACACATTGATAAGATTCCACACCTCAAGCTTTCTCCAGGTAGAACAGTCCAGCTCTTTCAGCCACTCCTCATAGGAGAAATGCTCCAGTCCTTTCATTATCTTAACTGGACTGTCTCCAGTATCCTCATTTTGCTACTATACTGAAAAGAAAGCAATGTTCCCTGCTCTCATCTCTCTAAATTCAGGAGCAATGGTGAATGAAATGCTCCTTAAAAAATTTATGTTAATGCCAGACAATCTGTCTGCCCACAACACAGAGCTGCCTACAAGAGAGAGGAACACTGGGGATGGACTTTGGACAAACTACATTGCCTTCAGAGAAAAAAATGTGGTCTATGAAACCTAGCTGCAGTAGTTAACAATACCAAGCTAATGGATAGGCAGGATCAAGTTTCACCAGAAACAGTCCTTTATTCTCCCTAATCTCTGACTATCTCAGTCACTCCAACAAAAAAATAAGTCTGAAAGATGTTATTTATATATATAATTTCAGTGCCTGTGCTTCCTTCTAGAGTGACACACTGCTGTACAAGGAAAACAGATTAAATTCTATGACATATATTTGTGGATTACAGAGAACCAAAATAAGCAATTAGTCAGTTAGGTACGTGCTACAAGTTCTTCTACTGTGTGCTTTAAAAGTGAAATTTTCAGTCTCCTGACACAGTCAATATATTCTCCTAAATTGTTCAATGGGTTAGAGCTCTCTTTTCTAGAGCAGTGAAGTAGAATCCCTCACTGTGTGTCAGCAGCCCTGTGTTTCTGCTGCTGCCACCACACGTGGTCTGTCCTTAGTGCAAGCAGTGCACCAGTGATCCTGAGCAGCAGCTTCACGGGAACAAGAAGACTCCAAACCTCAGCAAAACCATTCAGCTGTGTGTGCCTTGGAGTCACAGACATGAAGCATGTCAGGAGAGCAGCAAAACATTGCAATTCCTCCACAGGATATCAAGGGATCCTTTATCTTGCTACAGTCATTCATAGGCCCCTATCACTTTCAGATGATGGCAGAAAATCATTGGCACTAAAGTCCCTACTGTCCAGCAATGACAAAGAAAACGTCACCGTGTATCAATTGTCTTGTAGCAATTGTCACTGAGTACTGACAGCATGCAAAGTGCAGTGCCATTCCAATTATTAAAAGGTCTCTTAGTCCAACCTGGTTTTCCCAAAGGTAATTGATATCAATTTATTTATCTAGTTTTTCCTAATTACAAGAAGAAGAAAAAATGGCCTAGTGAGATGCATTGGCATTTCATAGTGTTTTCAGGGGAAAAAATCCTCAATAAAGTAGATAAAATATATTTCTGTAGGAGGATGTGGTAAGTCATTCTCTATCGATTTTAAAACTTCGTATGAGGAAAGTTTTGCAATGTTTAAAATGAGATTGAAGAGTGAATGCATTGGATTTTTTTTTTATCTGTATTATCAAAGTCTGGGGTTGGTTCTGATTCAGTCTCTTTTTTTCCTGATGAAATGTTTCATGTTGTAATGTAATAGAATTAATAAGATCTGATACACTGACTTTTAATGAAATTTCATTTTTCAAAAATAGGCACATAAAAATGTCTCCATAATAAACTTAATTAGAGAAAATAGAAGATTGTATTATTTCATCATTAATACAAAGAGATGGATAATTAGGAGGATGCGACATGCATATTGAGTGAAATCAACACTCCTGCAGGAGGCTGAAGTATACGGGCCCCACGTGAGAAGTTATTTTAGCCAAGGAATGGGACTCTGAGCCCCATCACTAGAAGGCTTTCTAAGGATATAGTACTCAATACTCTTCAGTAGTACTTCTCCAACTCAATGCTCTACTGCCTCTCTCCTTTGCTTTTCTTGTTTTTTTTTTCTCTTAGGTGATCTGCTGCCATTTCTCTGTAGCCTAAATATCTTTGCATTAGCCCTTTTGTTTCAGCTTCTACCCAAAAAAGCCCCAGAATGCTGCATTTTCCATCTTCATTCATTCTCCCTTCACTGTTCCTTAGCCTTTTACTAAAGCTCTGCTTTCTTGGTTTCGGTAATTTTCATGACATTTTTCTTCATTTTCTTCTGTACTAGCATGTCTTCATGTCTCTCAAAAAAGTTATTGTCAAGGACCTACTTCATTATATAACTCCCACTTACATCAGTTAATGCACTGTACATGTCAGTATTTTTATTAACCAGATTTTACAAAGGAAACAGTAAAAATCCTCTACTTAGCCTGAAAGCAGATTATTTGTGAATGTAGTATAAACTGTGTTATTCAAAAAACTGTGTTGATGACAGAGCCAATTTCAGTTTTGCTGGAGAATGAAGCAAATTAATTTTCTGATGCAATCAGAATGAAAGGTAGTTTTTCAACTGTTGAGGGTGAAATTTACTCCTGTTCACAGGGTCTGTACAAGGACCCTGTTTAAGTTTGGCTGATGCATGAGACCTTGTATGGGTAATCTACATTGACAGAAATTTATAGACCTGATTTGTTCAGTCTATTATATTAGTACAGTTCTGAATAGGCTAAAGCTCTCACTGGTGGATTTCCTCCTGTAATTCCATTCTTTTTATTCTGTCACCAATTTTATGATAGTTATTAAATTAGTCTTGTCAAGGGTGGTAGCTTCCCAACCTGTCATAAAATATCACTAACTTGTTTAAAAAAGAATAGCCATTATATTTTAAAATAAATGTACTAAATGATGCTTATATTGACAATTAAGATTCTCAGTCACCAAATTTTCTAAGAAGTTATATAATAATGAAATAGTGTAACAGGATTTGCAGAAAAAGTAGCTAGTAAAACATTTACATTTCAAGCCTACAAACAACAATTGTATTTGGAGAAGTATTACTTGCTGTTCTTCCAAATTAGGATGCCTAAGGTGACTTCTAAAATTCCTTGACTGATGGATACAGAATGGTTTGGTTTTCCACTCTGAAAGAAGACTATCATGTAGTGTGACTTTTTGTGCGTATTTTGGATGAGGTATTTCTTTTGTTTTTACACAATAGTTTCCATTCCAGGCAGCTGCAACGAAGCAGCATGCTGTAACCCCTTCTTACAAAACCTGGGCTGGAAAATATTGCTCAAGAAGACATGAGAAGCCAAAGCTAACTTCAAATGTCAGTGAAACATATTCTGACCATCCACTCCCAGAGCTGGAATTTATAAATGAGCCTCTCAGCTTCATCTTGCCACCCATATTTTCTGTAGATCTGTCTGTGACCCCAATCCCCAAGTCACCTGTAGGAGTTGTGGCCTCACTGGTTGACTACAGCCTTCTACAGACTGTTTCAAAAGCACATCAGTGCTTTAAGGTCAAATTAATACTTCCCCATTTAAAATTTTGACATTGTGAAAAGGACATTTTTCCAACTTAAGATTAGTGCTGTGAGTTGTTCCTCACCCTTCTCACAAATAATTCTTTTTGCTCCTCATCAGATACCTTGTGGCAGTGGGTCTCATGTCCAAGTTCAGACAAAGACTGGTTATACCTGACGAGTTGTAAAGAGATTTCCATCAGGAAGGCATTCATCCCTTAGTCTCTGGATTTGTTTAATGCCAGCCTGGTCTTGCTGTATCTTGTGGTCTCAAGATCTCCTAGCTACAGTTCCTGCTTCAGAACTGTGCACAGCTTGGTGTGCTGCTCGGTGTTTCCATCACCCGCACCTCCTTCATGCAGTAACGTACCACCAATCCTGCTTCTTAACAGGGAAGTGAGAAGTGCTTTAAGCCAAGATAGGGTTAAATTTTTGCATTAGCCAGGAGAGGAAGGTGCTGAGGGGGTGTGGCCATGACCCAGGTGTTATTCCATACCACCTCACATCATTGCTGGGGATTGGGTGGGCGGAACAAACTCTCTCACTTCTGAGGAGGGCGCTCTTTCTGGTTGGGAGAAAATGTGGCAAGGAAGTGCTGAACTGCTATTGTCACAGGCTTTCTGTGTAAACTGTTTCTTGGTCTTATACCTCTTGTTATTAATATTGTTGCTGTCACTGTTCATTTTCTTTTCCCATTGCTGTTTTCAGTAAATCGTTCTTATCTCAACCCATGATCTTTGCCTTCTGTGCTTTAAATTGGAGGGGAAGGGGGAGTGAGCAGCAGTATGGTTTTAACAGGAGTGCTTAATTGGAAAATACTGTTCCCAAACCACGACAGAAAGTATGTCCCTCATACACCTGGAGTGTCCTAATTCCTACAATAAGATCTAAGGACCCACAGGTGGAGGCATGCTTTGAGCTTTCTGACTTCCTACTTGGGGCTATCAGTGGCATCTATCCCCAGATGACATCCCCTCTTGCAGATGCCCCTCTCTTTGTGGGTGATGTGCAGGGTAAGTCAGACTTCTTGCTCCAGGCTCCAAATGCTGCTACAGATGTTAGGTATCTGGAAAGCAGTTTTACGTACTTAAATTATTATTAAGCTCTTCAGTCAGTAGTATGGCCAGCTTCACATTGGAGGCAAGGCAGACAGAGGTGGCTCCTGGGCTGTATCATCTAATCCACTCCAGCCACTCTCTGGGGCAGAGCTGCAGGCAGCATGGGTGAGCTTGTGAGAAGCCTGCTTGTGAGGAGCCCGAACTGCACGGGTAGCAGCACCTGCCTCTTAATTTCAAATCATGTCCGTCATTTCTTAAACATGCTTCTGGGTTCCTCCACTGATGTGCTGCTTGGTTTCTCCCTCAACATTACCAGCAGCCTGAAGACTGTATCCATCCCAAGACAGAAACGAAAGACAGAAAGTCTAAATCATGCTTTAAAAGCGTCCTCAGATCTCTCCTTTAACCTTAGAGGGTGTCTAGCTGAACAGCTTTGATTAAATGTCTGATTTTAGATGATGAGGTTTAGATGAGTCACACACTAAGGCAACATTTTCTCTCTCCATGAGAAATGTGTACTTGTTTTCTCCATAGCTTTTGGAGTGGGTCTCACATGATTTCCCCCTATTAACTTGGTCTATTTACCCATCTTTTAAAGGACTCATTTGTACCTTCCTTTTCATCCAAAGTGGAAGAAGCGGGCCCCAACGGCCACCAATAAAACAGCTGTTAGCAATCCATTTTAGACATATTTTAAAACTCTTGGGGAAAGACCTGGGGCAATGGAGGCTACCACTCCAGGCTGAGATGCCTCAGCTCTCTTTAGCATTTAGAAGCATCAGTCTACTCTACCTGGCTACAATGCATAATTCAATTAGCATTATCCCATAAATGCTTGTCTGCTGTTATCCAAACTATTCTCTGTTTACTCCTGTGATCCCCTTATAGATGCATTTCCTATTGCTATCAGTCTGTATCTATTTATGTGATTTTACTTCTCTGCTAGAAGCCATAAAATTCTTATCAGCTCCCACAGTACATCATCCAATCCTCCTTTACTTTATATGTTGCTATCAATATTCCATTCTTATATATTTTAATCTTAGACGAGAATATTGTATCATCTTTACTTTGCTCTGATAAAAGAAATGTAATATTTTGGTATGAAAACTACTCTGTAATCCACATGAATATACTAGAGATTTGTTTTCTGTATTGAAAAGAGGTCTTTTTTTACAGTATCTTTAAATCAGAAAAGATATTACATTTTTTAAAAATATTTTTCCTTTAAAGGATTAATTTAGTACTCATGAAAGCTGCCACATTGACAGTTCTGAGAAAAGAAGCCTATTTAATTGGTCATGGAAGAGATAAGTAGTGGCAGTGTAAGATTCCTAGACTGCTCACGCATTCACCTGAAAAAATCTGTGATCCTGCTCCTATTCAAGTCAATGGTAAAATTCCCTCAAACCTGGTACTTCATTTGGCTCCTAAGTCTGCCCATGAAAATAATCCTTATGACAATGGTAGATGTGCTGTATTCTTAAAATTCTTCTCCACCTGGAGATCCTGTGAGTTTTCTCTGAGAACTGAGAGCCTTTCATATGGGCACCTCTATGTCTGCTATCAGTCTACGCCAGGTTCACATCAGTGACATAAAGCAAAGGACTATAGCTCTTCACTGCTCTCTCAAGTCCCCCTGATGATATTAAGATTGTGATGGTATTAACTGTGCGTGATATATTACAAATCTCCTTCAAAGTCACATTTTAGCTCTAAAAGGAGTGAGAGACTTTATCAATAAATAGATGGTATGGTATCTAGCACTGTGGTTTGTAAATGTTATGCCCAGAAGAAATCTTACTTTATAAACAGATGGATCCTTTTTACTTGATTCACTAATGCTTTAAAATTAACTAATTAACAGGTTTATTGCCAAAATTAGCAATAAAAAGTGTTAAGGAGTTTTGACCAAAGCAGTCTTTGGCAATTAAATAGATACAAAACAATCTGTGTGATAGTTTGAGGCTAAACGTTCCTCAGATCAGAATTTAACCTGCTGTTTTCAAATAAAACTTGACAAATAGGAAACCAAACCCTGCAGATTTTCTCAACCATTTCATATTTGAGAGCCTCAGCCTTAATTAGTATTAATTACAGGTAACACAACAAAAGTTTGAAGGGCTGATTATGCACTTTCTAGACAAACAAAGCTGTTTAATATCCTACACTTTGATGGACTAGCTTCTTTCAGTCTCCTCTAATAATCTACTTCTGGGTCAGGAATCCTTGTGCTTTTTGTGCTATAAATAATACTTGGTTTTAAAGGGCACCCTATCATCTAGAAAAATATATCACAAAGGACATTTAAAATCTAATTATTTAATATTGTTGCTGGTCCGGAAGAGAAGGGGGAATTCTTGTAAAAATAGACTACTGACTTTTAAGTAATCAGCTGCATAATTTCTATGTAAAAATCCATCCCTTTCAACTTGGCAGCACAAAAATGTGAATGAAAAAACCCAATATTATCAGAGTTTTAAAAGATCTTACTTATTCATTTTGTAGATTTATCTCTAGAACTGTTTAATAGATGGAGACCAGTGATTCACTCACTCCTGACCATGAAGGTTTCAAAATATATATACAAAATTACAAAACTAAGTCATAGTCAACTCAGGAAGAGTTTGCAAGTGTATCTAGCTGGTGTGTGTGTCCATCCATCCATATATGCACCAATTCAGTAATCACAGAATCCCAGAACAGGTCAGTTTGAAAGGGACTACAGTGGGTTGGTTATCTGGTCCAACCTACCTGCTCAAGCAGGGTCATCCTAGAGCACATGGCACAGGATTGTGTCCAGGTGGTTCTTGAGCATCTCCAGTGTGGGTGACTCCACAACCTCTCTGGGCAACCTGTTCCAGTGTTTGGTCACCTGCACAGTACAGAAATTCTTCCTCATGCAGGTGGAACTTCCTGGGCATCAGTTTCTGCCCACTGCCTCTTGTCCCATTGCTTGGCAGCACTGAGCAGAGCCTGGCTCCATCCTCCTGACACCCTCCCTTCTTACAGACATCAATGAGGTTCCCGCTCAGTCATCTCTTCTCTATGCGGAACAGGCCCAGGTCCCTCAGCCTGTCTTTATAACAGATATGTTCCTGTTCCTTAACCACGTTTGTAGCCCTCCCCTGGACCTGCTCCAGGAGCTCCATGTCCCCCTGGTACTGAGGAGCCCAGAACTGGACACAGCACTCCAGATGCACCTCACCAGGGNAGGCTTCACTAGGCCTGAGTAGAGGGGCAGGATCACCTCCCTGGGCCTGCTGGCAATGCTCTCCCTGATGCACCCCAGGGTACCACTGGCCCTCTTGGCCACAGGGGCACTGCTGGCTCATGGACATTTGTTGTCCACCAGGAGCCCCAGGTCTTTTTCCACAGAGCTGGGCTTTCCAGCAGGTCAGTCCCCAGCCATGAAGTCAGCCCCTCATGCTGCTGCATGAGGTTACTCTTCCATAGATGCAGGACCCTGCACTTGCCTTTGTTGAATTTCAGATGGTTCCTTTCTGCCCATCTCTCGAATCTGTCTAAGTCCTTCTGAAGGGCTGCAAGGCACTCAGGGGGATCAGTCCAAAGCTCCCTCCAGCTTTGTGTCATCAGTAAACTTGCTGAGGAGGCATCTGGACCTTCATCCAAGTCATTGATAAATAAGTTAAACAATTATTTTATATCCTATCCATTGTGACTTATTATGTTTTCTTATTGACATTGCATCTTGCACACTGTTTATATTTTTCTTTTTGGACTAGATCTATCTTCTGAAGGCAACACTTAAACTGACATTGCATTCAATTTTTAGTAGAATGGACAGAGAAGTAAATATGTAACTCTATTTGGAGCAGCAAGAAAGGAAATTTTAAAATTCCATTTTCTGAAGCGTACAAGAATATATGTTATTATTTCCTCCCAGTATCTAACTAAAAATTAAGCCCTGTTTAAATTTCTGATAAGGAAACCTGTCCTTTAAGTGATCAGAAGACTAAAATAGTAATTTTCTTTTTGAATAATGGTAAAAAGCCTATATAAGATGGATTTGATAAGACATGACTTGTTATTTGTTTGAATATGATATCCATACCGGAAAGTTTGTTGGGACTGGAAAGGTTGTTATAGTTAGCTATTGTCTTAAATGAAAGTTAAGGTCATTTTTTCCAATGACTGCATTTTATTTCATTGTTATGCTAATTTTTATTCATTTCACAGGGACTGTTCCTTTTCTGACTCATAGTTACGTGAATGAAATAGAGATGTACATTCAGTTTGGTTTTAAAGATAGCCCTTAATTTTATATTTAACAGAGTCAATATATTTGTTTATCTTACTGTGTATAGTAGCTTGCACTTTTAAAGAAGTTCATTTTATTATGTATTCAATTAATGAACTGAAGCATATTTGCAGTAATTTATTCACAATGGGCCTTTGTGTCTATCTGAGGACACTGCAAGAGAGCTTATGAAGACTGGGGAAGTTTGGAATTGCTTTAGATTGTAGAAGTTTTCTTCCTTGAAGTTCCCAGCATATACACTGGTCAGAATATTTCGTAAGGGGCATATGTACTAAAAGGGAAAATATCAATTTATATCACTTTTCTTTTAACTGGTGGATGCTATCATTCCATTAGAAAGGGGTGTTCTAATAATAGAAACACTGAAAGATTTAAATATAGCAGAGCTAGTGGACAGTGCTATAATATACAATTTATTCTATTTGATACTTGTTAACAAGTGCAGTGATCCATGAAGAAGATTCTTGAGTTTTTGTGTCTGAGTTTAAATGAATGGTTTGGGAGTCGAGTCTATTAGTGTGTGCCACATAGCGAGCAATTCTTTAAATTCAACACAAACCATGCACAGGCTGGGGTTCACAAGACGCCTAGTGGGTGTGATTGGAACCAATGATTTCTTTCCCATTTTCATTACAATATGTCATTGAAAACACGAGTTTGTAGGGTGCTTCTTCTGTTTACCATAGGTTTGATATTCATGTCCCCAGGCAAAGGGGAAGGCAGGGGGGAAGAGAAAGGGTACCTTAACAATATTACTACCTTTTTCAAATATGCAATAAGAACATACATAAATTTTCAGCCTATCTGACCTTTAAGGATTAGCAAAGGATCCTCAGCACATCAGCATCTGAACCTTCAGGGGCAGTTGATGAAGTCATACGCTGGTGTGGTCTATGGGACTGTACAGTGATTCCCAAGAACAGCAGAGATATAATGTGAGTGGAACAGAAGTCATAGAATGATGATCTGAGGATCAGCAAGAAGTAAGGTTTTGACCTTGAGGAGGTTTAAGAGTACACTCTGAACAGCTGTCTGGGACATAATTAAAGGCATTTTAACATGATAAGCCCTGAAGAATGTAAACCATCATCTGTGCACATGGAAGAGCAAAAGATATTGCTTTTATAGCTGTGGAGCTTATTGTCAGAAGTGATATGAAATATAAGAAATGTGACAGATTTATATTAATTTTATACTCATTGTAATAATTTTCATTTGCATCTTTTTGCCAGTGAATCTCTGAAATGGTGTTAAGTATTTCTCACTTCAGCCTACCCTGCAATATTGGAGTGTCTCTGTGGGCTTTCTTTTTCACATATCTCTGTGCTTACAAGTTGCAAGCAAACAGGCATTAAGATGATGTCTGCTATTCAACCTAAGAAAAGAATGAGGAACGAGTTCCCAAAGACATTTTGTTAAGTTTCCATGTGAAGAATACACTCCCAGATCTCCTGAAGTCTCTTACAAAATTACAAGTGTGGTATTTCAAGCAAGAAAATAAGTCTTGTTGACTTCTGCAAACTAATTATTGCCACAAAATGAGAAGATGAGAAGAAAAGATGTAGATGAGGAAAATCAGTACATTATTTTTTTCTTCTTCTTCAAACTCTGAAGCAGTTTACTCAATATCCCTTGGACCACATAGAGGGCACATTGTAATTTAGCTTTTCTGTAAAACACAGGATGGACTATGTAATTCACCCTGTGGGTTCATCACAATGAAATTGAAACCAGTGACACATTACACGTGAATTTATCTTCTCCTGAGAAGTATGTATAGGTCCAGAGCAAAGAGAACTCCATGTAGTTGAAACAGAAGTGCTTTTATTAGTACTGGGGAAGTACAGGAAGCCATAGTTTGGCTGCCTGTTTATGACTGATACCTTTGGCTCCCTGAATGCCTCTCTTCCTTTAGTTAGGGAATTATTTCTCACAAGCTATAGTAGTGTCTGGTTCCTGCCTTTAAAATTCACTAATCAGTCTGATATATGACTGTAGGGCTAAACAACAGGCAAAACACCCCGCACTATGCAATTAAAGTATTTACTTTGTCTCCTTAGATAGTTACTTCTACATTAATTTGACAGAAAATTCATCCTCTGCATACTCAAACCAACTCTCCATTTTATAATAATTCTGATTATTTATCTTAATAATCATCATAGCACATTTAGTCTAGATCTGTCTGTTGGGAGAGATTACATTTATAAATGCCACACACCTTTCCTTTTGGAATATATATGGCAAAGCTGTGTCCAAAAATCTGCATGCAGCACAATAAATCCATTATTCTCACCATTCCTGATCTCCCGCCTGATCAATGGAATTTATTTAAACTTTTAGGGACATCAAGCCTTGGGCTAGTATTGAATATGGTAAAATTAATATAAAAGATTTCTTAGAGAGAGGTATAAACAGCTGGACTTCTACGTTTCAGCTGAACTGTGGAGTTTTGCAAGCAGCTCAAAGCAGCACACGATGCCTTAAAAGCACTTTTCTAGGTCGGATAGTGGAAGACATGGCAGCCACATGTAAGAGGAACTCATATGATTATGTTCAGAAATTTGCCAAGGGCTCTGACACAGAGGGGCCCAGTCTGTTTGGAGCAGGAAAGCCTTGCTTTTCAATCTCTCAGGAGCTGCTGCCTCACCCTGATGTGATACAATCAGTGCAGCTTGTGCCACCAAACTGCAAAGGCAATGGGACAGAACCCCATCTGAGGCACAAAGTGGGACCCCTGTGCCTGGGTCTGTGGTGATGGGAGCCCTGTAAACAGCCTGCAGCAGACAGAGAGATTCTCAATCCTTCACTTCCTCAAATATGAAATTCAACCCATTTATGTTATTGATTTTTTGTATCAAAATCATATTGGAGACTTATATAACTGCTGCTGTCAAATACTTGTAAAAAACTCACAACTGCATCACATCATTCAAACATTTACGGCATGCAGACTGTACTGAGATGAAAGCTACTGCCTTCATTTACACTCACTAGGAATCTCCAGATTGAGTCACTTCTCCAAAAGGTATAATGGATTCCTAAAATGCTCAATAATTCTGAAAGATACTGTAGATTCTTGCATATAGATAATCAGCAACAAGCATAATGTAACAACTGCAGCAGTCCTCTGAGATGAGAAAGATTACTTCCCTCCATCAGTTTTTTATTGTTCCCTGCTGATAAGGACCTTTACTACTGTTAGGGTGCTTCCCTTCTGTTGAACCAAGAATGAAGAAAGCTATTTTTATCACTGAACAATATTTAGTTCTGTATAAAAATCTTTCATTTTTTGTCATGTTTGTAATGCTTTGAGCTTAATGCCTCAGTGAAAGAGTAGCTGTTCTCAGTGCAGCTGTTTACAGCACTCAACAGAACTTTTTGATTTCCTCTAGTTTATTAATCTTTACATCTATGCTCTGCTTTATACTGAATGTGTAGCAGCATTTGTAACTTTTATTTATGTCTTCATTAGCCTCAACACTGACAGACATTGCTAATTAAAGATGTACAGAATTTATTTGCTGCTATGAAAAATGCACTGACAATTTCCTGCCTTATAAACTGTAAGGGTAGAAAACATTTATCCACATTAAGGGTAACAGTAAGAGTTTGTAAAGTATTTTTTTCCTGTATAAATGTTCTTCAGCATTTAGACTCCATTCAGAGTGAGGAATCTTCAGAAAAAAAAAGATCTTCAACTAATTGTGTTGTTCTATGATTTCGATTCACTCATCTCCTACAAAAAAAGGCTAACAGTTTCTGACTGCCTATTGACACTATTAAACAAAATTAAATAAATATTAGTTTGAACACTGTGCAAGTAAAGAACAGTAGATTTTGTGCCTGTATAGTGCTGCTTGCATAAGCACAATGCTAACTACCTCACAGGCATTGATTAGCATGGTATCTGTGTAAGACACTCCAGACACAGACAGATTAATGAGCTCCTCTACATTTAACTGCCTTCGCCATTAATTGTGAGGTTCAGAGGAAAGGAAAGGAGAGGTATCCTCTGATAAAAATCTATTTATTCTGTCAAATCTCATAAAACTTCAGTCTTTCATAGTAAGATCATTATGTACCAAAGGCAAGCAAACTACAACGGCCTTGCTTTGCTGTATTTTAGTCTGCATTCCATATACTTTTGCGATTCTACATCTCTATTGAGGCTTTTAGTAAAACGGAGTCTGAAGCCTGCTATGTTCTGGCTGCATCAGTGAAAAGAGGGCAGACAGTATTACAGGTTACAATAATTTTGCTCCCTTTCACCCATTTCCAAGGCCTTACGGATTTGTGGTTTTCTGGTTTAGTTTTGCTGAGCTAAGAAATCAGTCCTAAAACTCAAATATATTCTTTGAATAGTCTGTTTTATTTAGCCCCATGCACATCTCATCTGTTCTCCAAGAATGGAGAGAAACTACAAGCAGTTTCCTTGGTCCTTGAAGCTTCACATCACTTTGTACCAAATAAACTCAGTCTCTTTTCTTCTACCTTACAACCTTTTTGCCTTAGGTTTTCACTTGCAGTAGGCTAAGCTTAGATTCCAGATCACTTCCTTTGCTTCCAGGACAGAACCTTGTAGATTTGTTTGAACTACTTGGATGCCCACTTCTCTCAGTTGCTAGTCCAATGACTTTATTCATAAAGCAGGTCAATTGCTTCCACTGTGGGTAAGAGGACAGTCATTGATGAAGTCACAATTAAAAACAGGAAAGATGAACTATCTGGGGAAAAGGTGTTTTGATTTATTGTTACTTAGGGACAAAGTAGCATCCTATTTGGTATTCACTGAAGCTCAAAAATACACATTAAAACAAAAATTAAAAAGAATCATGGTAACTTACTTTCAGAAGAAAATCCTAAGTCTGTCAGGAAAAAGAAAAAAAGAAATCACATGCAATCTTTCAGTCATATTCAGTAGATGATCACACCTGATTAGGTGTCCCCATGTCCTTCAGACATAAACACTATCTGAATACCTGAAATGATTATCTTGTCTTCTGAATGCTGCTTTAGTAAGCTATAAACATGGTAACAGGCAACATTCACTTTTGAACACTAAAAAAACAGCTCCCAAATCATTTAGACATTGAAAATTAAAGCGGGATTCAGAAAATGTGGGAAACTAAGTACAGGAAAGTTTTCTGTATTTCTCCACCAAAATGCTTTGGGAGATGCAGATAATGATATTCAATAAATGCCTGCCTAAATCTCATTGACAAAGAAAACAATCAGTTTTTTTGGAAAGAAGGTATCTCATTGATACTGACTGCCTTTCTGGTCTGATTTCTTGGCTGAACCTTTCATACAGATGAAATGAAGAAACAACACAGTTCTTATGCTCCTTGTAACACTTTACACAGAGTTAGACTCTTCACAGACATGTCTAGGAAAATGACGCACTCCAGTGAAAAGGGTTTGACTGTCACTTTGTTAACCAAGTACCTGTTCACTTGTATATGGGAATAATAACTTCTCCATGCTTCAATTAACATTCATCACTAATTTGGAAAAATTTGGGCAGTGCAGAACCAAAGGAAGAAATGTAGAAAATGTAACTTTTTGATAACAAAATCAAAACATTGAGGGGTTATTTATATTTTTTCTTTATATTTACATCCAGCTTTACTAGGAGTAACAGCATTACCCCAAACCTTTCAAAGGCAGAATCCATGAAAGGATTTGGTAGAATCAGTAAGATAGTGCCTTAAAACTAGTATGAAAGGGAGTAATTATTATTATTATTATTCTAATCAAGGTTTTAAGAAGCATCTCAGATAAAGGGTGGAAAGGACTTCCTTCTTCTGAAATTAAATGGGAAAAAAGTTGGCCTTCTGTTTCACAGAGGAGATGAAAAGGTAAAATATCCTTCTTTACTCTTAAATTGTGGTACAAGACTGAGATAATGTTCTTGATGTTCTGCTCTCATCAATAGCCTTCCTGGGGAGCATTTGTTATGTTTAATATTGTAAAGCAGAAACGAAATTTTAGCTGTATTAACCACAATAATGTCTTGTGTTCCTTCAAGAATAGTCTTTTGGCTTTAGGCTTGCAGTCCCCCTGCTGTCTGCATCTGCTTGATCTGAACTTTTTGGGCCAAATTATCCTAAATGAAGCTTTTTGACAAATGGAATGGACTTGATATTCCAGCTCTCATGGATAAGTGAGGAAAATGAGAAGGCTGCATGACTGTAGCTATCACACCATGTCTAAAGGAGAAGACAGTAGGGACTGAGTTAAGCAAATTTAGTAGCTATATTTGAATTATGCAAGCTGCAGATCAGTACTGAGCTGGACTGGCATTATTCAATTGTCTTTTAACTCATCCCTTTGATTATTTGCTACTAAACTGATGGCTTGGGTAGAGTGAAAGGGAAGTTTGTAAGTATTTCAAATGTCCTCCTAAATGTGCAACTCTGCCAAATAGTGATGGCAACTTCAAAAGTCAAGTGCATGACATCTAGCTGCAAGAAAATAACAGGCCTCCCTCCTCCCCACTTTACATGTCTTGCTCTTACTTAAGATTTGGCAAAGTGAAATAACTGCCCTGGAATCATTAGCATCTGGTTCCCACAAATAATGGCTCTTAAGTCTGTTTTGAGAATGAACAGATGATAGATTTTTCTTTCAATGAGGGGATTGTAAGGGGTAAAGAAGAAAGAAAGGCATAAAAGCTACTCAGGGACAGATCACAATAACTGCAACATTGCCAAATCTGCTGAAAACGGAGAAGTTTTCTCCCTCCTCTCCACTAGAAGTTCCTTTAAGTATATGTACATCTTGTGCTTGACAAGGTCTGAGCCACGGGCTTTGGCACTGAGGGCCCCCTGCTGCATCCAAATTAGGACAGAGACATTCACATTCTCAGCTCAAGGAGGGAAGAAAGGTGGTGTTTCCCAGCTGAGTGCAGTGTCTGCCCCCAGGTTTTCCCCTGCTTTCCAAAACAGTGAAATGGGACAACTGATGCTGCAGATGGCTTATCCTAATTTGCTTGTCTTCACACAGGAAATGAGGAGGAGAATCTCAGTTTCATGTCTGGCAGTGGCTGGTGTTACTGGGTTGCTTTCCCCAGCTCCTGTCCAGTCATGCAAGCAGAGAGTGCTCTCAGGGGGATGCCCTCTGTTCATGTTCAGGGGTGTGAGTTGGCTGAAGGCTTGGGAGGGGAGGGTTCATGTGCTTTATTTCTCACCCAAACACAGCATAAAGGGAGTAAATGTGCAGACACATCAGTCATGTGCAGCACTATCTCACTTGGGATGTGGTGGGTTTTAGCTATATCCCATAGAGAGCTGCTCACCAATAAAGACCTGAGCTTCTAGGTTCTCCAGAAAGATGGAATTTTTTTAACCTGTAAGCCACAGGAGTCTAATTAGACAATACATATGTTGAAACGTAACTTAGGCTTATGACTTCCCTTGTGTGAAGAAGTGACAATTTCAAGAACAAGGTCAGCCCCAGTATATGCAGCACAGATTTCTCTGCTGACCAGAGCAACTCAGGCAGGTCGCCTACCTCTCCTCTCCTCTGAGTCTGTTGTCCAAACCTGATCAGGAAGGAACCCAAAACTGGAAACATGCACTACTTCTTTTTATTTCAGAAAATTTCATTCCATTATTAAGAAAAAGGCATGCTTATGTTGTGGCTAAAACAATACTTGTCAGATTCCTGCTTTCCTTTGTCAATACTAGCCTACAGTAGTCCTGGCATTTCTTGAAGGAGTCACTCTCTGCTATGGATTAAATTCTCACAAACTCCACTGTAGATATTGAAAATGAGCCACTTATCAGATTCATTTCCAGGAGAGACATATTTCCCTCATTCCTCTTGCTGTGTCCAAGCACTGTTAGCTACCCCTAACACCCACCCTCCTTCAGCGATCCATTCGCCTGGCAGAAATGTACTGTTTACCTTATGCTTATTTCCCAGCAGAACTACAGTATTTCTTTCACCATCATCATGCACTTATAATTTAATAAATCCCAAAAAGACGAAAATTATACCGACCAAATTTGTTTTGCCAGGACTCTGTACCTGAGCCTCTGTAACAGAGGGTGCAGTGGAATCAGTTCCTTTCAGTCCTCTGATCCTTTGGCAGTAGGGTGCACTAGCATAATGATGTGGAGATTTCAAAATAGAGGGAAATGGAGAGAGAATACAGAAGAGAGAATACAAAAACTGTGGGATAGAAGTGAAAGCTGACAAATTAGACTGTGAGGCCATTCAGCTTGCTATGTTTGTGCAGGGTATAATGTTATTGGGGCAGTCAGGATATGAACAATAATGAGAGTTTAGTTGATGAGATGCACAGTGGTTAGCTGAAGTAGTACCTTTTATTGATTGTTCAAACTATTTAATTCTTTCTTTTTAGCTTACTCAGATATCTATTTGGTTGGCATCTGTCTTAACTTCATATATCATTGTAACTGTTTTCTTCCCAGACTGACTGCTACTTAAGGGATAACAGGAGGGATGCTCTGTTTTACTAGACAATAATATGGTTCCTGCTTGAATCAATTACAAGGCTGAAGGGAACCTGATTATTGCCAGAGAAAATGGGGCATCCCTCCTATTGTGCTTAATATACTAGAAGTGAACCAATAAAGTTGATTTTTGGATACAAAGTTAATTACATTGAAAAATCAGCTGTAATCCATCTGATGAGTACTGCTTTTAAACACGCAGAAGTATACTCATTTAGGCCTATTATTTCCTATTTGTAGGAATTAGGGTCTCTATAAAGTTATTTTAATCTGATCAATTTCATTTTAATTGTTCCCTTATTATGGAAAGAAGTATGGAATGGAGATAATACTCATATGCCCAGCTTTTAAGACTGTCCTGAGAATTAACCAGTTAATGCTTTTACAGCACTTTTAACATTTACAAGAAAATATAAATGCATTGCATTATTAAGTAATAATTAGTACTAAGCAGGAATAGCTAAAGAGAGGTTACAGATTGCTTTCTTATGCCCTTTCCAATCCCTAGTGCTTATTAGGAGGAGTCCCACCCAGGGTGTAGAGAATGTCCTGCCTTAGGAAGACAATTTACATCTGCCTGCATTTGTTTCAGTAAATCGAGCATTCTGGTTCTCCGTTTTTCTACTCACAAGCGAGAGGGATGAGTTTACAGGCAATAAAAAATTGCACCTTTAAGCAAGGCTGTGGTAGGCAAAACGTGCCTACAAGCCACTAGAGGAGATGGAACATGTTGGAAAATAGGCCAGCTAGCTGTCCACTTACTCTTTATAGACTTTCTCCCTTCCACGATTGGGGCCTTGCTAATGCTGAGATTTCGATGATACTCTAACCAATAAAAGAGGAAAGGATGACATTTGGGGTAAAAATCTACCAGTGGCAGGAAGGACACACTACAATACCTGACTTCCTCCACTCTCAGGTCCTTCATCTACTGTGGAAGAAAAGCATCTGTGGCGGTTTGAGCCAAATTTCAGGGAAACGTTTAAAAGGAATGTCTCCTCCTTAAAGGAAGACAGGTTACAGCCACCCCT
>VZRQ01004000.1:1053023-1137388 GCA_013397975.1 Machaerirhynchus nigripectus | reverse complement strand
AAAAAAACACTCTCTGTCTCTCTCTGAAGAAGCAGAGCCGAAAAACAAAGCTGGCTGAAAAAAGCAAGAAAGTACTTTCCTCTGCTCCTCAGCAGCACGAAGCTAATCTCTGTGTCCTTGAAGTACAGACTGTTTGAAAAGTTTGCTCAGTTTTTTTCTCTCTGTCTTGCACTCAGTTTTAAAGGCATAGAAAGGCACAGGAATCATGCCTGGGCATAGAGCGGTGATAGGGGATACACAGCATAAAGTCACCCCTAGACAGCATCTTAAAAAAAAGAATTGGGTGGGCTGTAGGTATTGACATGTTCATAAACCTGTACCTCTAAGTGATGTTTAGTTGAAGCTCCTGAGCTCCACCCTGGGAACAACTAGTACTCCTTGGTACTAATGTGAATGTGGTAATGTGGAAATCTATGTCAGTCCTGATGAACAATCACCCATATGGGTTTGCACACATGGATAATGATGGACTCACAGGAATTTCATTCCCCATCCTCAGATTTTTAAACCATAAACACGTGGAATAGGCAGGTTGTAGTGTGGTAAAGATCAAAAAGGAGGAAGCTATGAAGGTGCGATCACATGCTTTTACCCACAGAAGTCCTAACTTTGAGTGAGACTGTGTGACAGTAACTCCATGTTAACATCTCTGGCTGAGAATTTATACCATAATTTTATGTAATCTTTCCATAAACTCAAAGGGCAATACAGCAATCTCATGTGTTCCTGCCACATTTATTTATATCACATGAACCAGTCACTTAAGCTTACAACTTGAAGTTAATAAATCCTGTAAGCAGTTTCACAAAGCTAAAAATTGGTGGATAAGGCCATTTCACCCACAGAAAGCACCCATTGTCCCCTTCCAGGGAAGAGTTGTCCTGTTTCAAGGCCTCATGTAAAACAACATATAGGTTAACATTATACAGCATGCTAAAGGCAAAACTCCATCTCCAACAAAAAGCAAGCAGAGAGCTCCGGCTGCAGCTATGGAGGAAGGACGTTCCTTCCCAGGCTGTGAAGCCACGCATGCTTTGCTCACTGGTGGAACCATTCTGTTACCAGGACAGACCTTATCTGACTTACTCTGCAGAGAGTGGGAAGGGTCCAAGGTTGCTGTGCTGCACAGCCTACCTGGCTGTTTGACTGGCAGAGAAATGAGATGATACTTCCATGCAGGTTATTTTTAATGGGATCTGCTTTCCATGAAAAAATAGAAATAGTCTAGTGTGTTTAGCTGGAGGTTAATTGTACCTCCATTTTTAACCAGGGTTTATCCCATCCCCATTATATTTCTGTAACATATTTTGAATGAGCTTTCAATGCTGCCACATCAAGTGCTTTTTTAATGCAATTCTTCTGCTAGTCAGAAATATTAGTAATTAAATTCTCTCAAATACGCTAGTGTAAAGCAGAGGGAGAACATCCCAATTCTATCAGCACTGGTGTTAATTATTTTAGGCAAGCTGTCATTTATGTTTTCTAAAGTGGATTTTGTTCTTGCAGTCAGGAACATTGCTTAGTGCAGAATTAATTAATCATTATAAATATAAAACCTGCAGTATCAGCTTCTGCGTTCAGTAAGGTTTCAAGAGGCAAGGTTGAAGGAGTCAATAGGCTGCTGTGGGGAATCATGGTTTCTTTCATCTGATACAAGGACAATTAAATTATATGCCTAATCTTTACAGGAATATGTATTTAAAGCATCATCGCAAAATAATAAAAAAAGAAAAACTGATAATTTATTGTGACTGGCAGCTTTTACTAATGCAATATTGTTTTAAAAAACACTGTATAAAACAAGGTTAGTGAGGAAGAAACTGATAGGCTAAGTTTACTATAAATTTGAAGGGTAATTTTTTAAGGTGTCTTTCTCATTTTACCTCTTTAGAAATTGGTTGAGTCATTAATTTCCTCACCATAGTACAAACACAAGCATAAAGATCTACAAGACCACAAAAATAAACAAATAATCCAACTTTGCCTAGAGCATGCCGTGTAAGAACTGAATGCCAGCACTTGAAACTATAGGGGTGACTTTACTAGAAGAGGCCAAGTAAGTCTGACAGCTCGGAAAAACTGGAATTAATGATGAAATAAACTAAAAATTTTAATCTTGCTATTTGGTGTAAGAGATGTTGGCTTTTTTCTTTACCTGCTCCCTTATTTTTCCCTCAGAAAGCAATTAAAGCACATTCTTTCTCAATAAAAAAGGACATGACTTCATTGTCTAAGACATGCACTGACTTTGCACCAGCAGAAAACTGGCTGATTATTTTCTCATACAGGGATCAAAAATGTGATGGATGGCCACTAGCTGCTTTACTGAATTGACTGACCATCATGTTGCATGTGTCCTTGTTTTACAATATAGATATGCTGGCATTTAATCTCCAAAAGCAATGTATATTATGGGACTTGGAGGAGGGGAGGGAAATCATATTTACCTAGAGATACCCACTCAGAATCCTATGAAATACATGTTGACCTCCTGTTGAAAATGCACTCTCTGCTTTCCAAAGGCATTCTCTTGACATGCAGGTTGTATCTGATTGAAAGGTATGGGTCTATCTGTGCAATAGATAGTATTAATTATGCAAGCTTCCTCAGTTTTATAGTTTATTGTAAAAGATATTATTTCATGATTTGTATCACTACAATTATGTTTGTAATGGGATTTTAATTGATTTTGAATCCAATTTAAAAAATCCCTATTTTTAAAGCACACCTCAGCTGCTGCCACTTTGAATCTGTGCCAAGCTGGCAGACTGTAACTCATTGTGTCATCATTTAAATGTCTTGCTGCAGTGCTGGAGTTAGGGATTCGGAAACAATCTGCATTTAATACAGTCTCTTAACTTGCAGCCATTTCAGAACTTAGGAATGCTGAAATCTTCAATAAGCATGCTACTGACAGGCATCTGGTAGGATTGTGTTGTTTTACTTATTCTTGACATTTGTTGAGCTGATAATCTTTTAAAGATGCTTTTATTAAGGAGTGCAATTATTTTCCCAATACATGCTTGGAGTTTGGTTTTACCTCCAAACCTTATTTACCCAGATAAACCTAGGATTTGGAAGGCATGCAATTGATCAAATACAACTCACAAACGTCTTTCCTTGTCTTGGACACAGCAAACAGCCACATCCCCACATCCACAAGATTTGAGGTAGGTAGAAATGTGGACGATCACGCCTTCATTTGGGCTTCTTGTTGCCACTCTATGTATCTCTCATGAAGCTATTTCCTGATCCTCTTATACCCATGTTGATTAAAAATGTGTAGAATTTGAGCTGACATGTTTTAGATAATTATCTGTTATAAGATAAACAGTCGTTATCTTATACATGCAAAAACCCTTTTTAGTATTTGAGATAACTTCACATAAGCTCATTTGACTACAAATAGGGGATATTACTGCCCTCAGGCTGAAGCAAGAGCCTAACAAGCATTGAAAACTGTGGTTCATCTTCCAAGATCATGTATATTCTGGTATTGTGGATGATGGTCTTGGTTCATGTTTCAATCTGTGGAGCTTTCCAGAGCAAACTTTCCATTAACCCAGAAGATTCTAAAAGGTTAATTAATCACTGACTGGGTCTGAGGGAAATTGCAGCAAACTATTGCTCAAAGGTATTAAAGCGCTCTTTACAATTGGCTTCAGGCAGTATTACCTAATCCCAGGAATGGCTTTAACCCTCTGGCAGTAGTTCATTGTGGTTGGCCTCAAGTGCAGTCAATAATCTGTATTTGCTATTAGGGCTCTGCTAGTAATTGAATTTTGGTTTAGTGGAAGAACCAAGCATTTCAAAGAACANTTAGAAGGGTGTTACCCACATCTGCTTCTGAAAACAAGAATTTGATCTGCTTTCCTCCCTCCTTAGTGGGACTGCTCTAACCACTAAGCTTTGAGACATAGATTTTTTTTCCTCTTGAAATTGTTCCACATTTCATAAAATGTTCAGACGCTAATTAGTGCAGAAGCTGGTACCTAACTACTAGGGCACACTTTTCTTCAGAGCTGTGCAAGTATTCACATAAATGAATGAAGAGGATATCAAGCCAGATAATGAGTCAGCTCCAGGACTGGTATGGTTATGTCGGTGCAGGGTTGTGCCCAGGCTAATTAGCTCATTTGAAGAGAAGAGCTAATTAACTCTGGAAGAGCAGTGAGCGGCTGCTTCTTATATGCAGCTACTATTTCTGCCGTTTGCATCTGCAGTACCTGTACAGCTCTGAGTCTACTGTGTAGATCTCTGGATGAAGCATTCCTCAATGCAGACCATCCCTATGCTCTGAAAACGTGCTATATGGATGTTCTTAACTCCAGTAAATTTGTGGTCGGTCTTTTTTTGGTTCATCCCTTTCATCATTTTATCTCTGTCTTTGTTCGTCGTACATACTCTAATACTGAAAGCTGTTTAGCAGCACAGGTCTTCCTATAAAATAAATGAAAAATTTTTGGGGTATGAGAAACACGTGACAGAAGCCACAAAATTGCACAGACAAGAACAATTTCTAATGGCCCCTCTGTTTTGAATGAATGCCATTAAGAACTGCTTAGCTGACATAACCCAACCCTGTGGCCAGGCAGAAAGACACATGGGTAAATGCACCCATGTGTCTAGCAGATACTGATTAAAATTTCCCATTTTAAACTTGTCCTTCTGTTTTCAAATAGCAGCACTAGTATAAAGGATGCAATTCTATTATTCTGCTGTTTCATTTTTTTATATAAACTCTGAATACAGGCTAATACATCTTCTTTCCCCATGATACCCTGCAGTGTAACCCACTGAATAAAGAATAGCTCCCTATGCAACTGAGCATTATGTTATAATGAAGAGACTCAGTTATCAGATTATTAATATTTCTAAATGAAGCAATCATTCTGAAACAAGAAAAATAAGAAATATTTCTATCTATTTTATATTTGAATGAGGGTGTTTTCAATCCCATTATTGTAAATTAGTTCAATGGAGCTCGCACAAAACAGGTCCAGATAATAAAAAACTGTTGAATTGTTACATATGTTAAGTTTCTGGGTACTATTGTTTGCCATAACTCAACTAAACAGGCAAGTGAGACACTCAGACACCTGATGGCAATCTTTCATTAAATTTAGTTAAGTATGATTTGTGCCTTTTCCTGTATGAGAATGTCTCAGCCATAACAATACAATTTGGTTTTGTATAGGACTTCAGTCAAAAAAAAACCCACAAAGAAGTCTTATGAAGAGATGCATAAGGGACACATAACACTTCTTGGATGTGAGTTCAGTGGTTCCCAGAAAGGCAGTATACCAAAAAAATTACATTAGCTGAAGAAGTTAGAGGGGAAAACCCAGGAATTTTAAAAGCAGCAAAGACAGTTTTGAATTTTTGCAGCCAGTTGGAGTGAGAATAAACTGGAAGAAAGTGGCAAAGGGAGGAAAAGGTAAGTGAGGTTTATGTTGTGTTAAATGATGCAACATAACCTAATGCCATGCATGAATTGTGTTACTTCAGAGGCTTAAACAGATGCTGTTCACTATTTCTTAGGGCTGACTGGCCAGCCAGCCTAGCTTTCTTATTGCTATGCCAAGTACAGTAAACTTATTTTTGCAAAACGAATGTGATCATCTGTGACAAATCCTACCCTTCCTCACTATCAGTAGTCATCCTAAATGTACTGAACTTTGCAGCAGCTCTGTATTTGAGGTTAGGAGAAAGACATGCTGAAAGAATTGTGCATTCAAACCCATTTGATAGCTGATGTAATAAATAACAGTCCTAGTGTTTGTCAGTCTGTCAGCGCCAAAGATGCTGAAATACAGGCTACAGAGCTTGACAGAAACCCCTAAGAGGGAACTGTAGTTGTCAGACCCCTTTGGCTCCTGATACAGTTTTGTGGGAGCCAAGGAGGGACGCAGGGTTTGGACTCTCTAACTTCTTCTGGATACAAGCATCATTTCTCCTCTTTCCATGCTCTTTCCCTCTTGATGGGGGTTAGTTTAATAGTGCATCTGTCTTCCTTCTCTGTCTCCTAGAGAACCCAAACACAATTATTTACACTGGTCACACTGAAGAGATACTATATGTGAATCCAGTTCTTCTGTCCCTGCCTGAAGGGCTCAAGCACAGCTGGTGAGTGGAGACAGATGGAGAAGGGCAGGTAAATTGTGAGACAGCCACGGTTCGCTCACCAGACAGTGGTTTCATCTCGACAACTGCCCAACTGTGGAAGCATATTGTGAGTGCCAGGGGCTGTGGAAACAGAGAAAGAGACTTTGATTAGTTTTCAGAAGGTAGAACAAGAACCTGGCACTCTTTTCTTCCTGAAAATATTGTGCTGTCCTAGAAACAGCTTAAAGAAGGGATCCATTTAGTATTATAAATAAGTGTAAGCACAAATGGGTGCTTGGTCCTGGACAAAGCATAAAGTCACCCATCTATGCAAGAGAAGTCAGTCTAGTGTGTTACTGATGTGAGAGAAAGATTCAGTCAAAATTACTATTTCTGAAGCATCTTTTTAGGGAAAAATGGTTCCTTGGATTGGGCTACAATCTGTAATTCTGAAAAACTTAAAAATAAACAACTTCCCTGACAGACAGAGGCAAAGGCATGTACCAACCACTAGCATTCACTCCAGAATAGAGGTATCCCTATGGGAAGGAAAAAGGAAAAATCTCTCTCATTATTTTTTACATATCCCTCAGGGAAAACAATGACACTCAAAACCGAAGGGGTAAATTGTATCCTTTCTTCCCAGTTCGCCCAGCCCCAGAGCATTATGGAGACATTCAGCCATAAGGCTATATTGGTTATTT
This sequence comes from Machaerirhynchus nigripectus, assembly GCA_013397975.1. NCBI lineage: Eukaryota > Metazoa > Chordata > Aves > Passeriformes > Dicruridae > Machaerirhynchus > Machaerirhynchus nigripectus. The sequence goes on along the minus strand of VZRQ01004000.1, from coordinate 1,130,579 downwards.
GGGAAGTGGGGAGAGGATGCAAAGTGCTACCTCCTCTTCAGTGGTAGATGCTGATATTCTTCATCTGTGACAGCTGGTGGGCAGTCAAGATGCAGTCAGACAGCCTTGTGTTTGAATCCTCTTTGAGTGTTTATCTCTCAGATATTACATACATCAATCTTACCTTTCAAAGATATATATTTTTTATCAGCATGCTACTTCTTCATGAAACAGTTATTTTATTTTATAGAAGATGAACTGTGTTGAAGAAACAAGCAAACAAATCAGATACTGATTTTTGCTTTGACCCATTGCCTCAGCAAAAACGCTTTCTATGGTCATGATATAAAAATGTGCTAGTGTCAAATTAATGTCTCTACATTCAAATTTTATTTAGCACTAGAAAAATAAAAAGGAGGCCCTAATACTCCTAAAACTGTGTTAATAATTGAAATAGGACATTCAGCTTCTGCTTCTAGAAGCGCTCCTTGAGCAGTACACTGTGCTCTTAGGACAAGGGCTGGAATATATAAATGCAAACCTTAAAAGAACAGTTAAAAAGACTAGAGGTAGATGTTTTACAAACATTGTCTTGAGCTCTTCTTTTAATCACCATAGAATTGAAATAAAACTGTGTGTATCCATGTAAGTAATGCTCTCTGTCACAAGTGAGTATATTCTCCCCACCCCCTTGCCCTCCAAAAGTTTATAATCTGACCTTACCCCAAATAAATTTGAAAAATCAGGATGTATGTCAAAGGAGATGATAGAGGTCATACTCAGGAAAGAAATAATGAGTGAGTAGTCACCTCACGGACATAGATTAGTCACCCAAACCTGGTGTGTTTTGGAAGTAGATTTCCAACAAACTTTTAGTACATAGGCCACTTCCCACTCACCTTCTAGTGACATTTACTGGCTTCCACTCAACAACTTATCCTGTAAACATGTCAGCTGCAGTTGCTTTTTATTGGTGTTGTAGTTTAACCCCAGCCAGAAGTCCCATGCAGCCGCTGGCTCACTCCCTGTGAGAGACTGATGTGTTAAAGATTAATGACTCAAACAATCGCCCATTTGCAAAAGCAGCAGGTGCTTTGCTGAGGCCAGGTTTGCACACACACACCCCAAAAGTGCAGGGCAGGAGGAGGGTTTCTGGATGTGGTGAAACCTCTGATCTGCGTAAGAAGAGCCCAGGTGCAGAGGGGGTGCGCATCCACCCCTGGAGGTTGACCACGACAAACCGACCTTTGCTAGCAATGAGCCGAGTTTTGAGCCAGATAAGGGAAGAGGCCAATAAGAAGATCTTTCAAGGTGGGATAGTGCTTTTTATTATGCCAGTGGCTTCCTTTACACACCTGGTTCAGGTGTAAAACTCCCCTCAGGGAAGGTATTGGGACATTCACACATAGGCCTAAAGTTATTTATCCTTCCTGATGGGGCATAACTGGCTCAGCCATGCTGACATGAGAGGCAGCTGTCATGTGTTAGATGTCATAAACCATCAAAGACCCCTGAAGCATCCCCAGACTCATTTCTGGGGCCTTCCACCAGAGGACTGCAGGTGATCCAGTGTTACATCAGAAAATCTCAAACTACACCCCAGCCAGGGGAGATACCTGAGCCTTCCCACCTGACCCTGAGCATATATTAACCCACTGAAATTTGTGTTTTGCGGGCTTTCCCCACCCCCAGTGGATCAAGACTGGGCAACATTTCAATCAACAGACACTGAAATTGCAACAATCAAGTCTCATCGCTGGATCGATCCATGGGTGGTGATATCTTTCTACTCTTACCCTTGTACATTTTCTTAAGTGCTATTTTTATGGTCTTTTTATTGCTATATTTCTACAGATAATAACCAAACAAACGATATACTTCCTTTCCACTGCAACCAAATCGTTCTGAAATAAACCTTCCACATATATATTTATACACTCTGGTCATTTAGTGTCATTTCACTCTAGTCTGCCCCAAAGAATCTATTATTAACAAGAGCTTCAGTTAACCCACCTTCAGGGGCAGGTCATAATATTCCCCAGCCAGCAGGATCAGGAAGAGAACTGGAAGGGTAAAAGGTAAAAAACTCATGGGTTGAGATAAAGACAATTTAATAGGGAAAGCAAAAGCCACGTATGCAAACAAAGCAAAACAAGGAATTCATTCACCACTTCCATGGGCAGACAGCTGTTCAGCCATGCCCAGGACAGCAGGGCCCCTCCACATGTAATGGTGACTTGGGAAGACAAAGGCCATCACTCCAAATGTCCCCTCCTTCTTCCTCTCACTTTGTATACGGAGCACGATGTCACATGGTCTGTGCCAGAGACTGGAAAGGCTGACCTCTCAAGACATTTTGGGATGCCTCTGGGGTGTGATAGGGGAGCAGCTCAGACCTTGCCCTGCCAAGGTAGTGAACAGTTCCCTCCCCGCCCCTGGACCTTTTATCCCAGGCAGAGCTGTCAATCATTGGCACACCAGACGCAATGCTAACCCAGTTCCTGAGTGGCCGAGTGACCAGAAGTCCCACCTAGGGGGTGGGCCCACAGAGGCTATTGGGTATTTAAGGTTGAAGATGAGCTGAGGATGTGTCTTGACTCTACCCTCTGTTGGAGTTTGCATCTGATCCATGCTGGAACCCAGGAGCTGGTAGCTATATGTGTGTGTTTCTATGTGTTTTCAGTCTTTCTATCCCCCCCTCTCTCTTTCTTCTCCTTCTAATTTCCTTTTCTTGGAGCATTTTGGGTAAGTTAACATCAAATGGGTCCAATGTTTGCTAGGTTGAATGGGCCAAATTAATACCATGAGAAGTGTTTTATGTTGACTGGATGTTGTACTAAATCTTTTGCCAAAGTTCCTTGATTTTCTGTATTTTGCCAGTAAAGTAATTTTGACCTCTTGAGAATATCTGGTTGGTATTTCTTTGGTGCATTTAACCCAGAGTATAGGGACCTCAGTAACTCCCTTACATTTAAGTGTTGGGGCCTTACAGTCTGGAATATCCCTTTGATTAGTTGGGGTCCCTGTCCTGGCTCTGTCTCCTCCCAGCTTCCTTTGTCGATGGGGCAGTATAAAAAGCAGAAAAGTCCTTAGCTCTGTAAACACTGCTCAGCAATAACAAAAATATCTCCATGCTGTTATAGGCATCCCTGTGTTCAGCACAGATCCAAAACATAGCCCCATACCAGCCATGGTGAACAAAATTAAATCTACCCCAGCCAAAACCAGCACACATTGCAAGAGACAACAGTAACTACAAGCTTAACTTTTAATGGGAAAGAAAATTTTTCAAGTATTAGAAACGCAAACAAGACCTGGTCAAGTTGGTCTTGTCTCATTATCCCTTTTAATATGATCCTGTGTTTGATTTTTCGGACTGTCAGAAATCATCCTCGCCTTTGCTTATCTGGAGTTTAAAAGCAGCTCTGGACCAGTCTTCTTGTTCAACTCCAGATGTCACTAGGGAACACCTTATTTTCACCATCACAATCTGCAGGGATTAGGTAAGTAACAAACAGAGTCATTAGAAGCACTGTGTAATTCCATATACCAGCTACAGGTCTGTGAATTAACGACTATTACATTACAACACTCTTGGTAGACTGCATAAGCAGACATTCATTGGAGGCTGTAGCAGAGATCTAATTTGCATTTTAAAACTTCCCTTTGTATTTTTGGGTTTCTGTCATTTTTATTCCAAAAGATTAAATTTCTATGAAGCTGGAAAGCTGTTATAAACACTGGAAACCCAAACCTACCACTTTCAGGAAAATTTATTTCAGATTTTCCTTGCAGAGTTGTCATTTCTTTGATGTTTGACAGGGACTTGAAACCTGGGATAGAGTGACCCATATAGGAAGAAAGAAAATAGGGACACTACATTTCTGCTAGAAAAACTGGGACATCTGGTCACCTCATTTTTTACCAAAAAGAATATCTTCAGAGAATGATATTTCTAGATACAGGGATTTGATGATTTCTTCACAGTGAGAGGAAAACAGAGACTATGTTAGTAAAAAATTGATCTAAATTCCTTTTGTAGGTAGGAATTTTGAATTTTTAAACAACAAATAATTATTTTCCTTATTAAATTTACAGTAAAAAGAGATTCCTATGTCTAAAATGTAATAGCCATTCATGTAATTAACAGCATAATAAATCCAGATACAGTGAGCCCCTCCAACGTTAACGTGATGTGATTCCCAGCCATATACCTTCTTCAAACCTGTTAAAAAACCTCTGTAGGAGGTTTATTTTATAGTCTCCTGGAATGGAGTATTTTATAGGCAGAGAGGAAATCCTTTGCATGGGCCATACATAATAAGACAGAGATATGTTAATGATGAGAACATGAAACATAACCGTGTAAACTCTGAAGGAGAATGTCACTAAAATCAAATATATCAGTGAACAAGATTCACAAGTATTAAAGACGCTTGAAAGTTAAAGCTGGAATCTGAACTCTTTCTAAATTATGATGTACAGAAAGAGGGGATTCTTTAACATTCTTAAAACTAGAAGATTTTGAAATGAGTATTTAGAGAAAGCAATTTGTCATTAAAACCATGTTGTTTTGAGCCACTTTTATTACTGGCGGGAAAGATTCCATGTTTAGGTAATTTTAAAGCATTTTCACTGTGACATCAGAAGTAATATAATCTCTCATCTTTGCATCACCAAATACTTGACTGCCAGGGGATGATTCACAAAACGCTGTTTCACAGCTTCATCACTGCATAGCAGAACCAGTTACTGAGCTCCATAGTGTTTGGTCTGAGGCTCAAACTGTATTCCTTCCAAGGTTCTGTCTTAGTATGGCCACCTCAGAGTCAGTCACCTATAAATGTTACTGAACTTCATGAATGACCCCCTCTTATTGTTTCTTGACAGGTTTGTTGCTCCAGGGAGACCAACACCAGTTTGCAACTTGCCAGTAAAACAGCAATAGTTTCCATGATACCTTGCCTCCTTTGCCAGCTTCCACATTCCCTGCTGTACTGCAGCAAATACACCCAGAGGACCTCCCTTTGTCATCTTAGGAGTTCCTAGCATCAATCTCCCCTTTTGTTCACCCTATTTGTAGTACTCAAACCAATATCCAGCTCATCCCTGGCAATCTCCAGCCATTTCTGTATTTCCTTCGCATCTGTAAGGTACAACATAAATAAACCTTGTCTACAGAAGGCACTGAAGGACACTTTCAGCAGCATGCTGTCTCCAAGCCTTAAGGTCTCAGCAAGGATTGGACTTTTGTTAGTGTACAGTTAGGTATAGTCAAGACAGCAGTGGTTTCAGGTGATACTTGGTTCAGTCTTTGATTAGGTGTGATAGATCACATAGTTTTGCTAACTGACTTCAAAGCCTCTTTTTTGTTTTGTTTTGTTTCCAGATGTTTCTTCAGGGCTCTGCTAGTGCATGATATATGCTGCTCATGGTTTGACTGCTCTGTCTTCTCCCTCTGCTGCTAAATGAATTTACGATTAGTTTGTTATGTATGTTCTTTTTTCATATTTGTACTTGTTGTGTTACTAATGTTCTGGACCATGGGAATGAAAGTCAATAACCAAAGTTACCAAAGTGGCCTTTTGAAGGAACCTTAATTTTATTAGCTCAGGAGGAGTATGGAATTTGAGCCATGCTGAGATAACATCACACGGTAGGTCACACCCAAGGGCTAACATTATCTCTCAGGAACACACACTCCTGGGGTGTCTTATTAATTATAGTTAATTGCATGGAAATAAATGAGCTTTTTCAGTGACTACTGGGCTACTCTACAGCTGCGAGACAAACTATATTAACTTTGATTTTTATGTTTCTTGGTCTTTGAACAGTTAAATGCTTTCACTTTATCTTAATTCACTCTCTGCTCTCCTAGTGTATAACTATTTTATATTCTTTGTTTACCAACACCATTGCTATATGCTTTCAGTAAGAAATTTTCTCCACTATTTTTATTGTATTTATCATCTATGCCTAAGAGAGAAATTTTGCCTCATTTATGTTTAAAATTCCCCTTGATTTGAGAAAGGTTTAAAAGCCATTTGAAAATATAAATATCGAAGGGACATAATGCATGATATTTTTAGTCTCCAGTTCTTTTAGAAATTTAGACAACATCCAGACAGTCAAGCTGTCCGTAATAAAAAAACTGAAACAGGTTAATGATGTTGCTGAAAATTAACTTCAGAATTCTTGTTACACAGATGTATTAAAAACCTAATACTTTCCCAAAATTAAAGCACTAATGTTAGAGAACATAGGCTATTTCAACTCCAGAGGTGAAGAACCCAGACAAGAACCTGTATTTCTGAAGAAATTTGTTAGCTTGGGAACAGATATTTTGGTTTTCCATTTGACTTGACAGATCCTGGTCCCTTTTGGATATTTCCCTACTCTATGTGATAAACTCATGTAATCCATATTCATAGACCTGTAATACTAACTAAAAAAATTTAACATTCAAGGCATTTCTATTTTTGATAACCTTTTTTTGGAATATAGAGTGTGGCTGATGTTATGGAGTAACTGTAAGAAGCTGAAAGACGTGATGAATGAATGGAAAAAAATTTGCTCTGAAGGAATAAGGATGATGCTGTGCTATCACTGCTGAGTGTTATTCATTATACACTATAAGCACTGCTGCAGAATATTTAGTGGTGAACACTTACAAAGCTCAGTATATCTTAAAAGCCCAGAAGAATTAATTAGGCCTTAAATAACCCTCTGTTAATTTTTAGCACATACTAGTTATCTTTCCACTGACAAGATTTTACAAAAATACCCTTTTCTCAAGCCTTCCAAATGTTTCCAACATCATAATGAACCCCATTTCTAAAATCAGTATCTCTTCATGGAAAACACAATGTTGAGCACTTGAAAGATCTAATGCAGCCTATATTCCTACAAAATTTATTCTTTGTAATAATGTGGTCTTAAAGTTATGACTCATAAAAACATCATTTTATTGAAAATATAAAAAGTAAAAAGTTTTAAATGAGCATACAAAAACGAACTTGAGACATTAAGTACTTATTCATTGCATATATATAAAATTTGATTTTTTTTTCAAAGTAGTTACAGGCTTGATACAGAAGAAGGAAAGAAAACATTAAATGGAAAAATTATAACAAAGTTGAGTTTGCTTTTGAATTAATGTTGGTGATTCCAAGTACAGCTGTATTTGATGACATTTAACTTTTTCAGTTTGAACGACATAAAAATACCAAGAGCAAAAATGTGCATAAAACTTTCAGTTTATCACTCATTCACTTCAAAATGGCTGTTTCAGACTCATCTCTTCAATTGTTTAAGACATAACTTAAGGAACTACCTACAGGAGGCAGACCTTTTGATAGCAGACAACACTAATCTAGGAGACAAAGGCCCTAAAACAGTCCAACAGTTGCAAGATTAATTTTGACAAAAATAAGTCTGGATGACTTTTTTAAGAGTGAAAGCACTTAGCTGTTGCAGAAAGTTACTAAAAGAGCAGAGTCTCCAGTCTGTGGGCCTGTAAATCAGTATAAATTATCTTTTCTAAAGGGCTCCTGTAGGCAAAAGAGTTGCTGAATGCATGGAAGAATTTTGATGCTCTAGCCCATGTTAATTACAAAGGTATCGTAACAGCCCCTTCTGGGCTTAGAAACAATTAATTCATGCATCTTGACCTACTGCAGAGGAAATTTTTATTAAATAAAACTTTTCTTTGTAGTTTTTAATATTTCATTAGAACTTCATCATTCTAGGCCACTGGATACTGGTGAGCTGGCAACTGATAAATTACGTCCCGCAGACTAAATTAGCTGTGGCACACTCTTCTGGAGGTCAATAAATTTACCATGGGTCAAAAATGTCTCATCAAAGACTTCTTTTACAAACCAGTAGCATGTCTAACTTCTTTGTAGAGGTCTAGAACTGACGCACTTCTCTTATCCAAGAACCTAAATGATGCGTAAGGATGTATTTCTGTAGACATTGAAGTTGGAACTAGATGATCCTGAAGGTCCCTTCCAACTCAGGCCTGGGGAGTGTGGGGGGCAGAGAACTGCCTCACCAGAGCAAAGCCTCACCCACCCCCTACCAAACATTCCAAGCCCCCAAGATGTCTTGAAACAGACTCCATTTCCAGTCTCTGACATTCTCTTTCCATTTTATCTTGACCTCAGGAATAAGCATACTATATTTATTTTATCCCTTCCTTTGAATCTGAGTGAATCCCATGTTTCAGAGTCATCGAAGTGTCATGCACTATGTCAGTCTGTAAGGACAACATCACATGGGCTATGTGGCCTATATCAGAAGCATGGATCTTTTAAAATATAAACTATAACAAAAAGCAGTATTTGTCTCATTTTCTTGGAAACACTTGCAGCTTTTTAAGTGTGACAGTGTGGTATAATGATGTAGTTGAGAATGGTGATACCCTGATCCCATCCCTTGCAAAAGGCTGTAATTGTGCAGCCATTTTCATGCCTCGCTGGGATGTCTTGGATATGTCCTGGCTGCTAGGGTGTAGTGGACACTGCTGGACTTAGTGAAAACTTGGGAAAAAAAAATCATTCTTCATTGAATAATAAAGATTTTTCTGATTGTGAAAATCTATAAGCAAATGAGCTACCTGCCCCAAGTGCCTTGCAGAAAAAAGCAGTTTTTAATTCTTTTATACCAAGTGAGGCATAAAACCTGATTGAAGATGTTTTATTTCCTCCTTTTTACTCTCATTATAAAGTGGGAAAATTCTAAACATAGTATTTCTGGTTTGCAATGTGTATGAAAAATTGACACGTGATATGCCAGACAGGGCATATCAGTGCAAAGTGTAAGATGTCTTTTGAATTAATGCTGGAGCAAAGTACCCAGAATTTGATCCTTAAGAATTAGAGATTAATTTGGCTGGTTATTTGAAAATCAGTTTGTTACGAGAAAATGTACACAGGCATAAAAAGAATATTCAAGAGAAGGTTTACATCATTACAGGACTTTAAGACTAAAAGATACAATTGGAAAAATATTTTTAGATACTCAAAAAATTGCAGAATGGTTTGGGCTGGAAGGGACCTTCAGGATCATCTAGTTCCAAATCCCGTGCCATGGGTAGGAACACCTACTGCTAGACCTGTTTGCTCAGGGCCCCATTCAACCTGGCCTTGAACACTCCCAAGAATGGAGCATCCACAGCTTCTCTGGGCAACCTCACAACCTCAGCCTCACAACCCACCCTGAAGTCCACATCCTTCTTATGCTGAGGACTCCCAAAATTGAAAGCAGCACTGCAGGTGGGTCTCACCAGAGCAGAGGGGCAGAATCCCCTCCCTTGCCCTGCTGCCCACGCTGCTTTTGGTGCAGCTCAGAACATTTGGCTTTCTGAGCTGTGAGCACACGTTGCTGTCTCATGCCCAGCCTCTCATCTACCAGCACCCCCAAGTAATATGAAAGACAAATCCTTTCTTCACAAGTCATTTACATCTATTACTGATCCCATTGGTACGTGATAGAAAGACCTCTTTATGGACAAGTACTTCTTACAGGAGAGAGTATTTATAACTGCCTATTGACAACATACAGTGTTCTATAATGACAATGCTAGAATTGGCTTTTCCTTCCTTAAACCATCATTGTATTGAACCATGTAACCAGAAAATCACAATGCAGTGATCCTTCTGTGTGCTAATCTTTCTGTGGGAGCTTAATGACTTGGCTGCTCATCTTGGAGATAATAAACTCCACAATGGAAGCAATAGCTGTCTTGGTGACTTTGCATAAATCATTATTTGTAAAAGTGAAAGGAAACCTATATACAGAAAGTAAGCAGTGAGATTGCTCACATTTTTGGTATTAATTCTAATTGGCTTTAAAGCATCTGTAATGCAGTGAATAAATAGATAAAAAGCAAAAAATGCAAATATTATCCCAAGGTACAATCAATAAGATCCCCTACATAGTAAAATCATTGAATATGTCAGAATGATTGACCTTCATAAGCAAAACCACACTATGTGCTTGTAAATACTAGCATCTTGTTCAAGGACCACAGATAATACAATGCATGGTAGAATGAAACGGAGTTTAACAGTTCGATAACTGAAAACTGAGGTACCTTTTTAAGTTTATTTTGTAGAAAAACATGGGAAATCTGAGCCTTTTAAAGTAGGAGACTTGAACACCTTGGGTTTAGGTTTGTGATTCACAAACTGCAGAAAATGGTGCTGAGGGTATTTTCCCAGAGAAAACATTTCTCTAATTAATAGAGCAAATGCAGCAGAAAGAGCACCTATTCTCTCTGTTAGTAAGAACTTATGGCCTGTAGAGGAATTTAGTCTGGTGTGTATGAGTTGTGAGTTCTTGAACACTGACTCACCCTGAATTTGAACAGCAGAAAAAAATAATATTTGTAGGCAACTCCATTTTCAAACACAAGAATGAGAAAAAGAGTGAAGACTGAAAGGGTCTATTCTTTTTCTTGTGGTACTGGCTGATTTACTATTGCATTCCCCAAATTGAATAAAGACATCTCAATTTTGGTCTCGTGTACCTTTATTCTTTAAAAGGGGAGGGGAAAGTGTCCATCAAATTGTGTGCAGAGCTAGTAATACACGTGTTCAGACAGGGTCCTTGCCTTAGCCTTTGCTTCCCTCATGGTCTCTGTTATAATCTTGTTGGAATTGATCTTAAATTAGAATATAAACCCTTCAGGACAGGGTCTGTATCTTTAGTAGTGGTTACACAGAGCTAAGGCTTTAAACAAAAGAAACAGAAAAAGCAAGCAGGAATAGAAAGACCCAGGGCTGAAAAAAAGAATAAAATGGGCTCTTTTAGTACTCTTCTAGTTAGTGCTTTAGGGAACTAAACATCAAATAGATTTGTATTGGCATATTTGCAACTCTTGCATCCTTTATCAAAGATATCAAGATGTCAAAGAAGATAGATGGAAGAAGTATTAATACAATTCTGAATTACGCAATGAGTTTACTTTGGATTCCTTTGCAAAACAGCCTCTCTTCCTAACCATTCCCATTCTTCTCTTGTGTAAAAATAATTAGGAAATAATTTTTTTGCAGGTGCTGTAGGTGATTTGATTCACTTCATATAAATGTGTAACTTATATGCTGCTTCTTGTTAATAGCTTGAGTAAAATTACTTTTTATTAGAAATGGTGATCTAATCTTAAACAGATGTATTAAAATGATGTAAAAGCGATGCAGAGCTTCTGAAGCCAAAGCATTTCCCTGGATGGCTGACTGTTGTAGGCTGTGTGAGAGGGCAGCAGGGAGAGCCGGCCCTGGGGTAGCCCTTCAGACAGGCAGATAATCTTCCCCACGTCTTTAAGCACCTACTCTGCTTTGAGCACCTACTCTGCTTTGAGTGGAGCATAGGCAAGCCATTCTTTCCAGCTGAAGTCACTCATTTTTCAGCTGAAGTCAGCTACACAGCACAGTAGCACAGCCTTATTCTGAGGAATATTAAGTATCCTGCAGGAAACAAAAATAGCCTGTCTCCAAATGCATAATGTGTATCCTGACATGAAGACCAGAAGTACTGCTGTGCATGAAGCTCAATAGGTTTAGTGGCAGAAGAGAAAAACCTTAGTGATGGTTATTACTGAAATGGAGAGGGGATTTTTTAAATTGGAATTGAGCTTTGAAAGAATTAATAAATCATCTTTATTTTCTTCACAATATATCTGCACAGTTATGTTACACATAGACTGAACAAATTCCTAAGTGTACAAAGCATCTGCTTTTCTCTTGAGTGAGTTGTAATGAGTTGTAGTGCACTCGGTGACTATTTCTGGAGAACATGCCCAAAAAGTTATGTATCACACTGGATAGTCTGTACTTCCTTCGAGTTTATTAAAGGTTATTTTACACTGTGAGTAATGGCTAAAAATGTTTGTTGCCTAACTAATTGCTGTGTGCAATGAGTAATTTAAAGGCTGAATACTTCCTGTTGATACTCACTCCACACTTCTTTTGGCATCCATTTTAGATTCATGTGTTCATAATATCCAAAGGCAAAATTTATACCCAAAGAATTTAGTTTTCCAAAATGCCTCTGATTTATTTTCCTCATTTATATTGCCATTGCATTTGAGGTGTGCCAGGCCATTATGGAAGTGCTGTGGAGGAAGTAACCTCTCTATAAAATGCACAATCGTAAGTATGTATCCTGCGAGCTGCTCTTCATAGGAGGACCTTTGTCCCTGACTGGAGCTCTTTTGAAACACTTCACAGGAATAAGGAACCATCTCTGTGGGACATTTTTTTTTTTCTCTAATTTCTTTTTTAATGAAGAAGGCTGAGGAAACAAGGAATATAAATAAGAAAGATTTTATAATTCAGTTATCCTCTACAGTTCATCCCTAAATTACGAAATGTGAGACAGATGATAAATATCTTCAAATATTTGATAAATGCATAAAAATGCAACCACTGAATTCCAGTTATTATAATTACCACAGAAAGCCTGTATTTAAAAATAAGTGATTTGTGGTGCAAAATGAAGCAGCCAGACAAGTAATCAATCACACAATCTTGAGTCTGCTCCACCTCTGTGCACTCACAGGGCTGAGAGGCAGTTCTCCTCATATAGCTTTGCATATCATAACACATGAATAAGGTCTGCATCAAGGACACTTTGCAACCATAAATTTGGCCTTCTTAAACCCTTCTAGGACTTGACTTCTATAAACAAATAACAGCTTTTTAACTTTAAAATACTTTTAAAAATTCTCATTAGGTACAACTGCAGTGTTTTTCCCACAGCTCCTCAACCATTGCAACGCAGATGTAAAGCGTGCGAGACATTATATTGCTATTAGGTCAATAGCTGCCATGGAAAGTGACTTGTAGCACATGATGTCACTTAGCAAAATTTCCTGTGCATTCTGCTCATTCTTAAGCATTTTAAATACCACACCCATTATTTTACCTACTGTTATGCTGCTAATAGGCTGGGTTTAAGCCTTTAAAATATTCACTGTCAAATAGCACCTTTGCAAAAGGCTAAATTTTGCCTTAAAGAAGTAGTGATGAAAAAATGGATGTTGATACTTGGGCTAAACACGAATGGAATTTCAAGAGACAAGGAAAAGGCAATTCCAGAGCTTGACAGCTTTTTTATTGCTGTATTCCAAAAACTTGCTACAAACAACACAGGTGATAGCTTTTTAGGAAAGCTTCTTTTTGTTATCAAAAATCTTTTATGATAAAAACGTTGGGAAACATAAATATGAGTTACTACTGCCTTTCATATATACTGGACCTTAAAAAACCCCAAGGAACACTTTTCTCAATATAGAGGTTTTGTGGTAACCCTAATAAGCAATCACATAAGGATTTCTTAAAATCTAGGCAATTCATGTGTTTCTAAGCTATCTGAAAAAACCTTTAGTTTGTGTTTTACACCATATTCACAGCATCCGTCTACTAACATATGAATTCTACAAACTTACTGATTTATACAATCATAGAAAACCTGTTGGGTTTATTTGCAGCGCCAATCATAATTCAGGACTTCCTCTAGCTGTTTTTCTCTAAGCCTCATTTTTTTCCAAAATTTAAAGTGACATAATAACCTTCCTCTACAGATCCCCTTAATGGGGACCTGTATGGGTGAGAATGTTTTACTTTCCTGATGCATATGTTAGTTTTCTACTTTTTAGTGCACATCACCTCCTTACTCATAGCTGCACCAAGCAATCCTCACGCTACTGTCAGGAGACCACAGCCATGTTTCAGCTTCCATTTTTGTTTTAGGTTAAAATAAGATGACAAATATGTCTTTTGAAAAGTGCCTTGCCCTTTCACATTGTATATTTTGTTCCCCTGGAAAAGTTTGATAACTACGAGACCTCAGATGTGAGTTAATCAAGATTTTCAAGTTAATGGCTGAAGAAAAAAAAAGTGAATTTGCATTGACTGTTGGTCACAAAAGGCTGCTCCACCATTGCCCTCAGAGTAATTCAGGGACACCTTGCAGTAGGTAGTGTGCAGAACAACTGTTGTTTCGTAAATTCAGAGTAGACACATTTTCAGCTGTCATCTCTAGGAACCACACTGTCCTGCATTTATCTGCATTTATTTTTGTACTAATAATTACTGAGAAGGATTAAGGAAATATATGTAAGTGGAATGATTCATTTTCTTGGGCCATATTAGATCAATTTCAGAAACAATCTGTGAAGGATTTACTATCTATATTTACAGAGGCTTCTTGTTTCCAAGCTATAATCAGTGTTCCTTCACGACCTTTTGAGAGAGCCAAAACACATTGCCGAAGCTGGACCAAAGAGGCCTGGGGGCTAAGATGTTTTATGGCATTGTTCAGAGTCCTTCAACCAGGACAGGTGGTGGCAGCTAAGGATATATTCATTCCCAGTCTATGTAGTTATATTTTCAAGGACTTTAGGTTGCCGTGCTTAGCAATTATTCTCGAAAACTTTACGAATTACAGTAAAGGAAGAGTAAGTTGTTCTCTTCCAAAAATAAGCTGAAAATAGGTCTTAAAATGTACACTAGATGCCCTTTTCCACTCACTGCTACTAAAAACGTTTGCCTTTAAGTTTCATACATTCAATTAAACATCCAAAATGCCAACATATCAGCCTGAAAACTTCAGCTCAAACTAATTATTTTTGGTTTCTTGATCACTGAATTTAATTTTTTCCTAATGCCAAAGAATATCTATGTACAATTATTCAGAAATCTAAAAGAAAGCGTAAGTTACAGCAAGCCTGAATTAGGTACACATTTTCGAAGATGAGCTTAAAACATAATATTAATGGCTGTACAAATCTCTTAAATTGTCCTTTGCATTTCTATATAGATCCCATTATTCCTAGAATATTTTTCAGGACATTTCAGTTTTTGTCAGAACTAACACAACCTCTCTTATCTATGAAGCTGGGGTTCCCAGCTGTTGGATAGAGGATGTGCTTTTCTTATAACTCTCATCTGGTACTAAATGATAAGAAGGACAACAACACTTCATTTTAAAACTAGCTATTGCAAAGAAAAGCTCCTATTGTTACAAAGGATGCTGTGAGTTTTTAACATTAATCTCTAAGAATCTAATAATCTAATGAAATCTTTTGCATCGTGGCTTATTTTGTATGCTGTTGCTTGCAGTACATTGCCAGTAACATGAAAAAAGGGCTTATTTTTCACAGCTTAAGCATCTTGTAGCATGGGAGTATTCAGCCCATGCAAATGAATTACTTTAAACAATGAGAAACACTGCACCTCCTGCAAATGAATTGGTTCAAACAAAAAGAAATACAGCACTTCTTGAATGAATCATTTTGCAGACTACTGCAAAAGTCTCAAGCGCTTGTGTTTTTAATGAGTCTCGTGCTGTTTGTATAGGAATATCTACAAGATAAAGCAAACCAATCCTCATGGGATTCTTTACCTTTTTTCTCACCCTTTAATAGATACCCAATACTTACTGTCAACTAAACTCTCAGATGGCGAAAATCCAGTCTGTCATCTTTAAAGTTGTCTGAGAAATGTGCTGGGTTTGGTAAACCCAGACACTCACAGAAATCTGTTGAATCTAATGCTGACTTGCTGTCTGTAGTCCTGTCTTCTCTCCATAAACAGTCCATAGTTCTCACAATTCAAACTTCCACCCCCATTTTAAAAAATTTCTTCCTCATATCCAATCTGAATCTACCCTCTTTTAGTTTAAAACCATTATCCCTTGTCCTATCACTACAGGTCCTTACTAAAGAGTCTGACTACATCTTTCTGAAAAGCCGCATTTCCTTGGGTTTATTCCAGAAAGGCAGTTCCTGGATCCTGTTATTCAGCAGTTAATGATGTCTGACTGAGAATCACATAGTTTTGCTGCTTCTTTTGTAGACCAAGACCCTTAAGAATGTTATTGCTTCTTTCCACTGGATCTCACTGTTACTCAGGGCAAAGCTAGCCTGTATTCATATTCATCAACTAGCAAAAGTCATCACCAGCCACTTCAAGCACAGGCCTTGATTTGGAAAAAAATAGGCCCTGTCTTAATCTTATCTGATGGAGTAAAATCTTATGTATAAGTCATGTATATTGCCAGAAAAAGAATTCCATGTACCTCAAAATACATAAGTATCTTAAGGATTTCTATAGAAACATATGCATGTATGTGTACCTATACAATATGTCAGCAAATATGGTAAGATGGATGTGCATTTAAAACTTTCCAAAGCCTATAGTTTCATTTCTTATAAAGAAAGTTGAGGTTTTAAATGTCCCCAAGGATGAAGAGTCTGGACAACCTGTTCCAATGTCTGATAACCATCACAGTATTTTTTTATATATATATATTTGGTGGCTGCTGGCCACCTTTGCCACAAGGGCACATTGCTGACTCAAGTTTTTGGAACATTTTTTTGTTGGGTGGTCTTGTTGGTTGGTTGGTTGGGGTTTTTTTCTGGAATATATCCAAGAGAACACTTGCAAAATCTGGAACATAAATGGTGTACTAAAATGTTTATCTATAAGAACTATTCACTAGCACCAACTACTACACAAAAGAAGCTGGAGGGTCTCAAGTCATATGTTTTTCTTTATGTAGTGATAAACTGTCCTGCTGAGCAAACTGACCCACTTGGACATTCATGCTCAGTAGCTGTACAGTGAACATTCCTCGTCCTTGGTGAAATGTTTGGGTGACAGTGCACATGCTCTGGTGCCAGTACTATTTTTCTAGGACTATCCTCAGAAGTTCTGTTTAGAAGATTACCCTACTGGCTAAAGCTCTTTGGATGGGACTCAGATCTGCTCTCCTTGACATCAGGATCAGGTGCTACGCTTCAGTTGATGCTGATAGATAATTTGTAAATTGTGTTGTCAACACAACATTTAATCTGCTCCAAATAGCTCATAAACAAACCTTTGATTAATTCTTCCAGTCTATGTCTTCTGGACAGGATTTACAGCATTCTACTTATTTGGATGAAAAATAGAGAGAGACAAGTTGACACCACTGAGATAAAGAGTATTTTTTCCCTTCACTTTGTAGCTTAAGGATCATTTTATCATGACTTTAGTGTATGAAAATGTCATAAAATTTAAATTTGTGACTGATGATGCAAAAGCTGTAAAACTTGATGAAATCAAGAGTGTTCATACCAAATTACCACAAGCTACACACATTTTAGGCCAGGAACATCCAGTTCACAATGCAATAGAAACTTGGAAGTGTTATTCCATGATCAATGCATAGGATGATGTTAGCCAATGACATTTGAAAGAGGTGTTTATTTATAGCCTCAGCTGAACATTGCAACACAGCTGGAGGAAAAAATGAGTAATTTCAAAGACAAATAATTCAGAAGGAGAGCTGTTGGGGGTGGGGGCACTTAGTTTACTGTGTCCAGACATTTAATAGCATTAAAACAAAGAATCTGAAGGAATAAGGCTTATTTTACTGACCTTGTCTTTTGTTATAACAATTAATTTAACTCACAACTCGGAAGATCACATTAGTTTGGCTTTGAAACATTTTTCATTTATGTGTGCCTTTGAATCAGCACACTACTATCTCTGTTGATTTAGTCCAGTCAAGATGTATGTATAGTTCTGAAGCACTGTATATGTAAGGCTCTTATATCACCCCAAAGCACAGCTACCATCCAACAACTTGGGCTTGAAAATTAGAAACTGAATGCCACTGAAATAAAATTCAATTGCTATCAAAATATACAAGCAGTTTGTGGCTGATAGGAAAAGATTAAAGCAAATAGCTATCTATTAATTTCAGGAATATCAGAAATGTAAATGAGAACCTGACACACCAATTCCTTTTTGAATGCTAGCTAGTTTCTACCACCCAACACACTGTTGGATAAAATACTCTTTTGCAATCTGCATTTCTGAGTTTGCATATTTGCAACTTTAAAGCCAACTTTGCTCTGCTTTTTTCTTTTTCTTTATTTTTTTATACTGAACCTTCTGGGTTTTAAAAAAATACAACTTTTTTTAATTCTTATTTTGGCACATGCATTAAAGCTCATAATGTAAAAGTGAAAAGTCTGCTCCTGAGGAAGGACAGCAATAGATTGATGTTTGTAGATAGTTTGTATATAACACCCAGGGTAATACTAATCCAAATATAGAAAGTAATTACCCTGACCTTGATATCTGTCATCATTATCTTGCTTATAGCACAAATGTTTTGCTAAGAATGTCATCAAAACCTTAGTTTTAGATCTATTTCCAGTAAGAAACTCCTTCTAATCATTTCTCTCCAAATATTGTGGTTCTGAAGATACTTTTAAAAGTATCAGTGTATCTAATTGCCATAATTGTTCCAAGAAAGAATTATGATAAACCTCCTTCATATACCTCATTCCAGTGGCTTTTATGTACTACTTGCAGTGCCAGAGCATTTCAAAACACTGTTCTGTACAAGATTATCTTGTACCCCGGGAAAAAGAAAGGAGAACAAAAAGAATGATTTTAGGGAGTTAAAACACCTGAAGTGCACTTGATTCTTTCATAGGAAAATATGTCAGAAATTGACAAAACACCCTAATGTTTCCCAGCTTGTAGGAAACTTCTCTGGTATACAGGGTGCATACCAGCAGCATGGCTAAATGTAACACTAGCCCCTGAGAAACAAGAGGCTCATACATCCACACAAAGAGAATAATACACAGTGATTCACAGTCTTCCGAGAACAGCAGTGGACTATTGGACTTATTTCATGATTATAAAAGCCTCATAATCTGTGATTGCTGCAAGCAGAAGTGATTTATTGGAGTGCTCTCACATATGTGAGATAAAACTGTAACTTGCTGGCAGCTATTATTTTTAACAGAGGGTATTAAGGGAAGGGCCAACAGCTTGCTTACTTTGTAGCCTCAGAAAGCAATGTTTTGCAGCTCCTAAATATCAGCTTTGATGAATAGTTGTGGTGAAATTATAACCACTGTTTTACAATGCGATAAACTTTCACCTCCATGAGGGAAATATAGACTACAAAATCTGATTGTAAACAATCAATGCTTTATGTTCTTCTTCCCTAACTGAGCAATTTTTGAATTTATGCCAGACCGACAAATGCATTAATAATCTTTAGCCACTAGGTATTTGTGAAAGAAATTGGAAATTATTTTTAATTTGCTAGTCTGGTGAAGCAATAAGATACTGATTCAAGAAGGAGGAAGAAGTGGTAGTATGTGTTTGCTATTTTCATAAGAAAATACAGAAACACACATGCAAGTGTGTGTCCTTTTACGTATATACACATTCTCCCACACAAAGCACGTATAGTGAATAGAGAGAAGAAACCACAATCAGTTGCTAAAAAATAAGGAAAGAAGGTAACTCAAAAGCAGAAGAGTCTCTAACAAGTTACAAAGCTCATTTCCTATGTATCAAAGACATTTTAAAGATTAAATTTATACTTGATAAACAATTTAAATTTGTATTATTTTATGTTCTTTTTGAATTTTCTTTAGTTTTTTATTCTGTAAAATACAGTGTAAACCACACAACCTATTTGCTCTGTATAATACATGGGATGAAGTCTGGGAGAGAAATTTATTAAGAAAATAAAGACTGTGGTGAGCTGCATTTTGAAAGTTTTGTCCTGTTCACCTTGATTTCAAAATCACATGGAACAGGATCAAGGAAGTGAGTAATAAAGAAAAAGGTCTACAGACAGCTGTTGCAGTGGCTAAGTCCACATTACACCCCCCGTGTTGCTACGAAGCGGTCCCTCCCCACATCACTGTGCCAGAAAGTTCTCCCTTCGTTGGGACCTCACTGGCCCCTGGTCCTCTCCCCCCTCTCCTCCCCTCTTCCATTGGCCCCTGTTATGTCACTCCACCTTGCCCCTACCCCCTAGCTCTCAGACTGTTGGTTTCTGATGATCTGCCCGCCCCTGGGACCCCTCGGGATGAAATCACGCATGGGCGATTCTTCTTCGTTCTCTGCCTCTGTTCCCCTTCGGAAGTGTTGGTTCCCGGTCTGTGGTGTGGATCCAATAAACGCCTCGGAATTGCACACAAAGAATCCCTCCTGCCCCTTCGTCTCGGGAACGCGCCCAGGCTGTGTGAGAGTGGCTGCTCGCGCCCACCTGCGGGGGTGAGGCTGTGAGCACGCGTGGGTGCTGGCAGAGCGCCGCCAAAGCGTCTCCACGAGGGACCCTGGGGGAAAAACGCGGCATCGCTCCATCGACTCCACCACCGTGATAGACAACTGCTTGAACAGGACTCTTGGTTTTCCCAAACTTAAAACACGAGAAGCAATGTGTTACACTACTCATCTGAGAGCCACAAAAATTCTTCATGTGGAAAATTTAAACTGCTTTGAGATGCCTTATTTTAGTGTAAATAAGTCTATAACCTCACATGCATGAGTACTTATTGCCAATTTAAATCCCTCCTATTAAAAAGGAGGGATACCATGTAGTTGTGCAGTATAGGTAATCTGGGGACTGAAATTAAACAAGGAGGCATATTTGAGTGCTAAGTCCCCAAAGACAGTCTCTTTGAAAGAAAGAGTGGTGAGTAGTGAAACGAATAAAAAGCCAAGCAAGAGCCCTGAGTAAGGTTTATGCATTGGGTTATAGTACTTATATGATCATATATATGAAGCAGAAGAGTTCTATAAATGGAAAAATTAATCTGCATTAAAGTAGAATGTGAATTGGCAACAAAATCTGTGTGGAAGCACTCATTGCTCCTTAGGTGTGTGACTGGTTTCATCAGTGCCAAGGCTGGGGAGGTTTTCCTATCTTCTTAGCAGGAAAAGAAGGGGGAAAATTTGTCTCTCCTTTTCCTTTCACCAGAGTCCTTCAAAATTTTGGTACCTTACAGAGCATATGTTCATTTGGTATAAGATCTGTCACAATTCTCCTGAACACAAATATAATGCAGAGTACCTATTTGTTCTTTGATGCTGCATTCCAAACATCCAGCATTTGGAAGTGATTCAGCTGCCTTAATAGAGATATCTAGTATCATCCTGGGTTACTGACAGTATCTTTGTGGAGGTGGCAGATGCGACCCCGGACTCAAAGCAGACTTTTCCAGACTGACAGTTAGAAACCACCTTAAATATCATTGTATGCCTATGTTTGCACAAAATCATATTTATCAAGGGTGTTCAAGTTGGTCTGGATTCACTGTGGGTTTGTTTTTCATTAATTGAACAAGATATTGGTGCTCTTTTATGTAGATTGATTGGTTTCAAAATTTACCAAGGAAATCTGAAAGCTCAATGGCCCCTGCTACATGATAGGTATCAAATTCATCTCATTCTTCCCAGAGGACACCTTCTAAGATGCAGACAATAAGATATTTTGGGTAGGAGAATTCAGCAGGCTTCCTCCTCTTCTGCACACCGAAACTTTGAGATTCGGTTTTTGTCGCCCTGAGTTTTGCAGTCTTTCTATGTTTTCATTCCTGTAGTAGAATTTCTCAGGCACTTTTTCTGTAAACATAAGGCATGTTTACCTACCGGTCTTTATTATCATCATTCTTTTTGTTAGGCAGAGAAATATGATAGACTTTTGGTCTGACCAGTGTCACGGAGAGGTGGTAACCCCATCCTCCAATCCATGGTTGTGTCTAAAAAGATATATAACTGACTGAATAAATAGCCGGGCCCCTCTTCTTCCTTCTTCTTTGCCCCTTCTTTGCCCTACTTTGGCCCTTCTTGCTCTCTCTCTTTGGCCCTGGCTCCTATCCTGACAGAACGGTGTCTGCATGGTTCTTTCATGTCTGAGTACGACAGGTTTTATGTTGTGAGAGAGCAAGGAGAGGCTAGTTGAGGGCCCCACAGCGGGCAGGTGGAGTCTTTCCTGCCAGTTCAAAACCTGTGTCCCTACAAAATACAGAAATCCTGTATTTTGGAGCAGGATCCTCATCCTTAGATCTTCAGCTCATCTCAGCAGTTCAGCTTCCACCAGACACAGATCTCAACCTCCACTTCAGCTCACACAGTGGCTATGTCCCAAGGTGGAGAAAGCAGAATGGGAGAAGCCATTTTGGAAAGTGCCTTTATCGCCTTTTTGTGGATCTCCTGATTAATATTTTGTGTCAGAAAAGTCTAGTTCAACTTTCACATGAATGTATTGGTTTCAGTGAAGTGTTCTTTGTGAAGGATTTCCTCAGACACTATTACTGGTGTTAAGCAATGTGGCCTAGAAAAGGCCATTACTTACTAGAGACATCATTAACTCTTCATCCATACTAGTTGCAGGATGAGTTGGAACCTCTGCATTACTATATCCAGGAAAATACCTTAACCACAAAGCTGGTAATTCTTCTGATATTGTCATTTTTAGCTTTTCCCAGCTGGTGCTGTTCTACTTGATATGATTGATTGAGTTTTCACTGTGAAGGAAGAACTAACTCTAGGCTTGAGTGTACAACACTGAGACAGTGGTAAATTACATCAGGAGTACTGGAGAATCACCTCAAACTGAGAAGTTGTATGTATGATTCAGTAGGTTATTCCAGGGCATCTTGATCTTTGACATTTTGAAAGGAATTTGAAATGTCTTTGTTCTATCTGAATGCATAATTTGACTGTTCTTTTAATTCCTTCTGCTTGTTTGTTTGTTGTTCTCTGGTGGGGGGCAGCTGGGTCTTTTTTGGTTTTTAGGGAAAAAAATATGTCTGGTACATCTCAAATTATTGGTATAAATGAAAATTATTATTTTTCACACATGTATTAAACCCTTTGGTTTACTCCATAAAAGAATTTAGAGTTCTGCATAAAACAAAATACAATAAGGAAAATACAAAGTTGAAATCCTATGTAATTGGATTAAAAAGTGAAAGCTAAACAATTTCTAGTAATTGAAGGTCGACATTGTACATAAACCAAAAGAAAACAACCCATTTCACTATTAGGTCTAATCAAGCAAAGCATTAAACAGTAAAACAAGGTGAAAATTAAATGAAAACTAGAGAGTGACTGAATGACGTGTTTTCTAAAGATGCCATCAAATTTTATCTTCAGCCTGATTTGCTATCTGATGTAATTTGATTTTTTTTTTGTTACTTGGTCTCTTACTGTAAATCTTACTGTTCTGTCATTTAATTTCAAAGCTTTTATGACTTCCAAATAAATTATTTTGAAATAATTTAAATCATAGGCAAGTTAAATAAAACATTTTTTTAGTTCATTCTTGTTTTGTGCTCAGGTGGTTTGGCTTAATTTTTATCAACGCACAGGATCATATACTATGAATAGAGAATCCCTCACAGCCATCAATTGCCCTTTTTTTGGTCAGAAACCAAAAATAAGATTAATTATGTAAGCTTCCAAAGAGAGATTTCCAATAGCACTTTAAATGAAATGCTCCCCCCTTAAAAGGATTTAGCTCAGACTTAATGAGAAAGTTATTGTATGTTAATTAAATACACACTGATTACTATGAATATTTATCGAAGTGCAACAATAATTTGCATGAAGATAGATGTTGAACAACTGAATTTCAGTAAATATGTTCCTAATAATTATTTAACAATCACTAAATTATGCAACTAAATGATTTTTTGGCAAAGATATTGCGTATTTATTACATATATTATAGGCCCGATTGTATCATTACCTACACAGGTGCAATCCCATTTAATTAAAAGGGAAGTTGTTGTCACATAACTAAGGGCAAGATGCAATCATAGATACCAACTGATTGCTGAGCATATTTAATGACACTGAACAGCAGTTCTGTGATCTAGAGAAGCCATTCTATTCACTTCTTTCAAAAACTTGTTGAAAATTAGACTGAATGATCCAGCCAGAGTCTTACCTTTCTAATACACCACATACCTTCAACCAGTTCCAGTTTTAGGATCCTTGCAGTCTGTGGAGTTTCTTGCCTGCTCACATTTGTATCCTGTTTTTTGAAGCTTTTACAGACTGTTCATACATGTATCCTACCTGTACTGTGCACCAACTCCTGATAAAAAATGTAAAGGAAAATCACCCTAACTCTGTTGATGCCTTTTCCTGGTCTTAAAATCAAGAGGCGAACACGGTTAGAAGGGGAAAAGGGTATTACCTTGGTATTTATTGTAAGGATCCTTAGGTGCACCACGACCAGGTCGAATACACCTCCATGCACCCCCACAATGGCCACCACAATCCCCCTCCTCTATATCTGGTTTTACATTCTAGGTCTTACTAATTAGCATATCTATCAAAAAGTCCCCAATGAGTGGCTCGAATGAGCCCCCCTCTCCAAGGAACCTTCCCCTGGATGGTTCTATCTTAGTTTACAAAATGTGTTCTGGAGAGGACCTTGGGGTCTGGGCACACTGGCACCCTAACTACAAAGCCTCTAAAATGTTTAGTCTCTTAGCTTAACAAACAAGTCCAAGAATGTAGGCAAAAGCACCAAGAATACAGAAGTTGCAAAAAGGTATAACGGGTATAAAAGAAAAGACAAAAATCATCATGGCATCACTGTTCTTTTCTACTGCTTCTCCTCTATGGAAGAGTCTTTGTGCCCAAATCTAATGTAATTTTCATATGGAAATTTTCAAAGCTTATTTTGTAAATGACTAGTCTTCCCTCTTCTAGATGCAGTACAGACATTATACATGCTATCCTTAGTTTCACAGTCGAGCATTTGGTATCCTGCTCAGCTGGAGCAATTTGAGATAATTTCTACAATTTCTTAGGAGAAAGGAACAATCTTCAGGCTACTGTCAGGACTGCCACTCTCTGTGGCTCTTGTTCAAGCCAGTTTAGTCAGTGATTTAGGAACTAAGATTAAACATAAGAGACAGTCTGTTTCTATAGGTCAGTGATGACAATATTCGGTTGGGACAGGAGAGATTCCTGCCCCCAGTATAATTTTGAAATTCTCTCTAGTGTCCCTTAAATGCTTATTCAGTCCTTGAATCATTTATCAGAAGAGAGATTCTCCATCCTTGGGCTTGCTTGTAAACAACAGAGAGAGGAAATGACACAGATTTTTTTATAGGAATGGCTTAATTCAGAGCAATTTGGGAGCTTGCTGCATACCACTAATACTAAAAGTTTCAAGTAAATCAAATCGGACAGAGACAATAAAGCCTGCAGTTATGCCTTTTGCACTTATTTGTCAGTCCACTGCTATATTTACTTCTCATACCACATCTTTTGAATCAGCACAATGTCATAAATTCTCTCCCTTACATGTGACAGTGAAGCATTGGAATGGGTTTTGGGATTTGCATGCTCACTGCACATCCAGTGCACATCAGCCAGAGGTGGGAAGGATATGGCAAGGGAAGACGTACTTCTAAAGGAAAAAGCTGTCAGTCATGGTGCAATGGTCGTCCATCTCTTTCCTTGCTATCTGTCAGTAGTACAAGATACGTGGAAATAGATTGCGTCTTTGAAACCTCAAGGTCTTTCTAAGAGCTGTTGGAACACAAAAGGCTCATATTCTTAGCTGGAAAGTCCATCTGGAATTTTCTTCTCCACCCAGTCCCAAATTCTTCAAATGGCTTATTCTCTTAATAGTAAGAAATTATTACCATCAAGCAATCCTGTTTTAGTGTTTATAGAGCTCAAGAAATTGCCTTGCTTTCTGGCCTTAGTTTAATTTTTAAAAGTTAAAAATGAAAAATACAGGTGTAAGTTCCTTTAGTACATGACTGAATTATGGACATGTACAGCAATGACCCTGATATTTAAAAAAGCTAATGGCATTATCCACTGGATGGAAAGGAAAATAGAATTATGAAAAGGGTTGCATAAGAATATTACCTGTGTTTAAGAAGTCTTCTACAAGGTTAGGATGTAATTGTACTATCATCAATGTAGATGACAAATGATGATATAGCTGATGTATATTTAATGAGTGGTTTTTGTAAGCAATAAAAATTAGAAATTCTTAAGTTAAGCAACTCAGGACTGCTTGAGAAAAAAAAAATGAGTGTCTAGAACAAATAAGATAGAACAAAAAGGTAAACTTCAAAAAGCATTTATTTGGAATATTCTTATTTTTTGTTACCAGCACTAGGCTACTTTATTCTTCTTGATAGTAATAGAAGAATAAACAAACTTTTAAGTATAAACACAGAAAACATGCTCTAGTAGGCCTTGTCTCCCAGGATGTTTTCATGCAACATTTCAATAATAAATAACAGTAACTGTAAGGTAATGTCAGTGGCTGACTGCTTTTAATTTTTTTTAATCAAATGTTTAATGATTATCCTAGAAAAAGTAACTAGCTTTAGTTACTAGTAACTGATTAGATGCTGCTACCTGATTTGGCAGTCAGCAGCTTTTGTCAGAGGTATGCATTAAATAAGAGGAATGCACAAGAAACTACAAGCTCTGTCAGACTCCATGCTGTTACCATCTCAACTGTGCTTTCCACACATCATATCCTAACTCCAGACGTTACTGACAGCCTCTCACTCCACAGATTTGTTACTTTCTTTTTGGCACAAAGACAAATATTTCAAGCAAAACCCTTGATTATTTGCTTCCTAGCCCAAGAGATGAAAGGTGTCATAGTTTCCAGCCAAGAGTTCCCAGAAGGGTTATTAGGTAATGTCCATCTCTATTACAACCTCCAGCAGTCCAAACCCTCCAAGTGGGAGGAAACCTCTTTCTGACTGATATCATGCAGCCTCTCAAGTCTTCATAAGAATACCCCTGTTATTGATATATTCTGTAGAAAGGTGTTTTCAGCCATATTTTTCTAAGCATCTGAACAGGACAGGCTTCTGTTGTGGGTATTTTTTCATGAGGGAAGTGTTACTGTCAGTGCTCCAGCAAGGATCCTCATGCACTTTCCAAGCGGGGATGGAGAGAGAAACAGAAAAGACAAAGAAAGGTATCAGCCAAGAACTGAAGTTTTGCTACCATCCTGCATATCCTACCCTCTTTTTCTTTTTGGTTTTGGTTAGGATTTATAGGTATAGTCATCATTCTGTACAGCCTCTGCATGGTGACTGGCAAAGCATTTCTTGGATAAAGATATCCTTCTTCTTGGATACAGGTATTTTCAGAGATGAGCAAAGCCACCGTGTGAAGCATTATAGCCGTGTGTGTAGGAGCTCCTGGACTGGGGTTTCAGATGAAGTTGGGCCTTCAAACAGAATTGCAGCAAATGGCAGACACACACTCCTAATTTTCCTAGTTTTGGGAGACACAGAACGTTACAAGTACTGATGGGTGTATTGGCCAGGTACTAAACAGATGCAAATACGATGGTCTTAAATGGCATTGTATCATATTGTACACATTAGAGGGACTAAGGCCTACTTAGGACATCTCAGCAACAATTCTGCAACTTCAGTGGAACAGAAACAAAGAAAAAAATTGCTGAGATGGTGACTACAAGAGAGATTTAGACCTGTAGATCCTATTTCCTTCTTCCCACCCCCACTCCTCACCCCCCTTTATTTTGATCTACTTGATATTTTATAAATGTGGAGAGGTGTTTTATAAGTAGAGAGGTAATGGGAGAATCCTCTGTCAACACCAACTCTTCCCTGTGTTTTTGCTCAGGAAAGAGCACCAGGCTTTGACTCCCAGTGGGGGAATGTGATTCTCTGTGGCTGCAAGCAAGGTTTTTGTGTCAAGAACTGATTCTCTCCCCCGTGTACTGGAGTCTACTGAAGAGTATCCAGACACATAAATCCTTTTATGGGTTTGACCTTAACCTTGTCAAATTCTGTATCTTAGTTTTTGTCAGCTCCCAGACAAAGAGGACATGTTCAGATGTGTTTATTCTCTTGGTATCTGTTTTCTATGTAAGGTTTCTGTTCTAAATCAAACCATTTCGGAGATGATTACTTTATGCTGTCATTTCCTGGAAGAAAGAGGCTAGGTGCTTACCTAACACTGGACTTGCTGAGTTGTCAAACTGAATAGAAAGATCCCAAGTACTTAGCAATTTTTGTCACTAGTCTGCAGAGAGGGGACCAGAGATGTCTAGGGCAAGAGTGCTAGTCCCAGAAGGTTGATGGCCAGGTGTGTGAGACTGATTGGAAAAACCTTACTGCAGTCAAAAACAAGACCAAAGGTGCAATTAACTCAGAAAGTGCTGTAATTTGTATTTCATTATAAGCTGTAAATCAATACAAATAGTCTTGCCAGACACAGTCAATTGCGTTTTTAATAAAAGAAAATTAGTAATGAAAGAGAATGCAGAATGTGTGACAAATATATGTTATGGAAATTTTTCATAGTGTCTCATGAAACCTTAGCCTGACAGGATTTACAGAAAAAAAAAAAAAAAAAGGCTTTCTTTACCTTTTCTATACTTAGATAATGTGGAGCTTCCATACCAAGAACTGATGTGTGTACTGACTAGTATAGTTTAATTTTAACAAGATATTCCTAGTGTGCATTGGACTTCATGAACATCTGGAGCAGAAAAGAGTCTGTACTGAGAACAGCAATTAATAAAAGATCCCAGTAGAGTAAGATCATTGCAGGGATCTCCCAAACTCATAAACTACACACTGAGTAAGAAAAAAGAAAAGGTAAGCAGCTGGAGGAACCATCCATTTAGACTCTGTTGGATTTCCTGGATCAGAACCTCAGAGCACAGGAATGAGAGGGTACTTTTTCTTATGCACTGTGATTAATCATTTTAGCCAAAACCTGCTGGTATTTAACAAAGAAGATACTCATAACATTAGATTTTAAATTTCTTTTATATGAAGTAGTGTTAGATGAAGTAGTTCTTCTCATAAAATGTCCTGGAGTTTTATGTTTTTAAAATAGCCTTTTAAAAATTAAATAAAATAGCTAAACATTTTAATCACTTTTAAAGTCTTTTTAACATCACTTTCCATCACTACAGTAGAGCATTATTTCAGAATGCTGCCATGGCTGTAACAGCCCAAGGCAGGATGGAGGTAAGAGTGTCCCTCTGATGAAGCATCTGCAGCTGGGATTTGTGACACAGAGGAAGAACAATCCCACTGACTGGGAGGAGCCTTGTTGTCTGCCCTGTATAAGCTGACCAGTGTAAGTGCGAGAAACAGCCAGGACAAGGAACATACACGTACTGTGGATGAAAAAAACAAGTTAGAGATGAAATAGTAGAAGAGCCTGAGCAACGAAGCAGCTGTGGATGCTCTGGAAAGAGCCCAGACAGTACTAAAGCAATTTAGAAGCACCCCTTTGTCTTCCAAAATTACAGAAGATATTTTGTTCTTCTATCCCTTGAAGTCTGCATGCATAAAAGTAATTAAAAATCACATTTACCTTCCTTTATCCTGCTCTACCTTAGTCATTCCAAGGGATTTTTTTTCTCTTTTATTGTAGAAGTGTAAATTTCTGCAAGGTTGAAGTAAGTTTATGAATACAGTGCTCATGTTCATAAACATTGAAAAAACACCAAGAGTTTGTTACTGCCATTGTGAAAGATGTCTCACTCTACTATTATCTTAGCTTTATAATATCATGTTTTGTGTGGGATGAGACTTTGCGCATATATTAAAGAAACAAAGACAATAATTATTGAATCGGCACACCAAGAGCAAGAGTGGTTCTTTAATCACACTCTATTCCATGAATACTGAGTGGAATACTACAGTAAAAAACCCTGATATTTTGACTGAGACATAGCAGAGCTTTAGTGCTCATAATACTCTACTTTTATGGGGTCATATTTCTGTCTCAGATATATTAGTAGATTGTGCCAAGATTTAGGCTGTGCAGCTGCAGGAACTTGAAAAGTTGCCTCTAGTGTATCAGATACAAAACACGCAACATTAAATTTTGTGAACTATAGCAGTTAGCTAAGCGTATGATGTCTCTTTAAGGAAGGAGATTCAAATCAGCTTTCATCTAGGGCCCACTGAAACAAATGTGGGTTTTGGTTGGTTGTAAAATGACCAGAGTTTCAGGTCTTTACCAGAAAACTGACAACAAGAAAAAGATAAATCATTTGATATTAATTCCCAGATGTTCCATGGAAGATGACATTGCCACGGAAAAGATGACCTCTGTCCAAAGGGAACTAACAAGATAGAAACCTGTTAAGGTTGTAGATATCAGCTGTTGATGCCAATTCTATACCATACAGTTACAGGGATTATTAAGGAAAGAAATAAAGGAAAGGATTATTTGGCGTTTTAATGGGATAGTCTAAAAGGCTGATTTAACTCAACTTCACATTTGTAGTTTTATTCTGGTATCTGTTGATAGCTAATGGGAGACCCAAGAGGCAGAGATGTGCCATAATGCAGAATTTAAAGTGCCCATGTACTCACTGTGCTTGTTTTCTCATAAATTGAGGTCAAAGAGTTTAGAAATTATCTGGGGATGCTATAGGCAGTCATACAATAATAGAATCATTTAGGTTGTAAAAAACCTTCAAGATCATCAAGTCCAGCTGTAAACCTAATACTGCCAAATCCACCACTAAGCTGTGTCCCTATGCACCTCACTACACACCTTTTAAATACCTCCAAGGATGGTCACTCAGCCACTTCCCTGGGCAGCCTGTTCCAATGCTTGACAACTCTTTCAATTACGAAATGTTTCATAATATCCAGTGTAAACCTCCCCTGCTGCAACTTGAGGCTATTCCCTCTCAAACTATCACTTGCTACGTTGGAAAAGAGTAATTCCACTAATTTAAGGTTTTACTTATAGCATGCATTACTACTTTTGGTGACAATGACAGCTGCATGTTTGAATAGCAACACATAGGAAAGGAATTTTCATTTGCAAAAAAGTGTACGGAAGGTAAGTAACCACGTTCCAGTGGTATTTTAAGACCACATTTCCCTAAACTGTTTTAAAAATAGGCACCTAGACTCTTGTAGAAAATCTGATATTATTACTGACACCATGTGTTCCAATACCCAGAGGAAGTATGTTCGGTCCATTTTGCTTTCCTTATGTAGTTTGTAGAGTGAATTAATTCCTTTTGTCCAGACCACTTAGATGAAGCCTTCCACTTGCATCCGTAGTGTTCAGAGGATGTGAGCACATAGCATTTCATTATCCATGGTTTTGCTAGGTGTGATTCCCAGGAAATTACTGAAGCCAAAAAATCCTGAGAAGTGGTGTAAAAACCTAAGAAACAGGACAAGATACAAAATTTTTGATCAGTTAATAGGGAGGTACATTTGGGGGAATAATAAATCATTTGGTCTAAATGCAACTCGGTTCTCTGAAAAGAGATGTTAAAGTACTCAATGAAAAAAAGTTATTTGGAGAAGAGATGATAGATGAAGATTGCCTTGTTTTGCTGTTTGTTGGGTAGATTCTACCCAACTTTAGAGTGTAGAAGACACTAGTTATGCAGGATAAATTCAAAGAGCTGTCAATAACATTTGTAAAGAGGCAAATGTCCAGCATCAGGTGGAACATACATTGGTTGTAAATAACAGGATCAATATTTTAAAGTCCTGATTCTTCAACTCAGTTTCATTTCTTATACAACAATCAGTTCATATACCTTCACATTTTGGGTAACTCTTCTTTGCATAAGCAGATAAAATGGTTGAGAACGTACTATACAATCACAGTAAGCTCCAGAGAGCAATGGTATCCCTGAATGTGGTAAATAATGCAGAAAGGGCACAAGATGCAGAGAGGAGGTAAATATTTAGTTTGAGATTGTCAAAGCATGAGGGAATTAGAGCCCAAAATCCTAATAAAATTTAACAGAAGTTGGAGACCTTAATTCCCTTCAGCTCCTTTGAAAATCTCATTTGTATTTTCATTTCAAGTTAAAACACTGATTCTACATAATATAGGTTTCAGTAAGAAGACACCAGTCTATTTTCCACACTTTTAATTTCAAAAAGTATGATTTTCAGCATTGCAAACATACCAAATCCAGCTGGTCAGTGAGTCAAAATTTGACTCAAAGGATCAGGTTACTTTCTGCACTGACCTATCCAGTGAACAGCCACACTATTTCTTACTTTGCGTTTGTGAACTAGCTGTATTTAGACTATTCCCCTGATGTTTCCTACTCAATCACTTTAATTATGAGGTAAGGCCTTACTGTTTCCTGCTTTGACAGGAATTGCTCACCTCTGAACTAAGTTGGAGTTAACCATGTTTTTCTCTGTTTTCACATTAATAGCCTTCCTTTACTAATTCCTTGGTTTAGTGCATTTCAGTGCATTGAGAAAAAATAGAATTAACTAAAAAGAGCTATACTGTACTAAACTGAAACCAAAAATCCTTAGTGTTATGTACAAGTCCATAATTACTTCTATCCCTGAAACCTATTTATTTAGTGTACCTTTTGCTGTATTTTTATATTCAAATCCTTTAATTTTCTGATTTTTAAAGTAGAAATTGTTGCATTAGTTAAAAATTTTAAGAAATATCAGTTCTTGTATGAAAGAGAACTAGGTCTTTCCTCTTCCACCTCCCATGTTTGCTTTCATTTTAGTTTCCTGGGTTGTTTCACTCAACCGTGTGCTGCTTTTTTCCCCAAACTGGGAAAGCAGTAGTTTAAACTTATTTGGCCCTGGTGGATAATCCATCCCTCTGGCTCTTAGCTTCTTTCTGTATGTTTTCACACATGGCTACAGGAAAAACCCAGTTCTATTAGACAATACTTTTGGGGATGCAGCTGTGTACTAATTACCTTTCCAGCTTACCAGCAGAAAAATGAAAGCAATATAGTGTAGTCCATTAATTTTACAAACATTGAGGCAGATCTTCAACTGATGTAAGTGGACGTATCTGATGGATTTACTCCTGTTGGGGATAAGGCTTCCTTTATTGACTTTTCAAAGCATTTCCAGATTTCAGGCCAAGCACTGCAGTACAGTTTGATTAATTTCTCTTAGCCTGTGTAGATCTTGCCCATCTTGTCTGTTGTGGAGATTATACTCATCCTGTATCTGAAGTGTAAGGTTCCTATTGTATTTTATTTGCTGTGTTCTGTAAAGCTCCTCACTGATTTTAAATCCATGGATCATTCTTATTTAGCATTAAAAGTAGATTTGCAGGATCTTAACACAATAACTCCAAAAAAATGAACTGTTGTCAGCTGCAAGCTTTTCAGTTTAATAGTAAAATAATTCTGTATTATTTTTATTTCAAACAACACTGAATGACCTTAGATTTTGTTATGATGGAAAGCATATTATTCTTTTTAATGTCATTCTGGTACTGCTGAGAACAGTTCTTGGGTACATTCAAACCTTTCCTTTTTCCTTTGCTCCTTCCTTTGGATGTAATGAGCTAATCTCCGTACACTTTGGGCTGAATGCAAAGTATGAAGAGGAAGGTTTGCAGAAAGAAAAGGAATAATATTCATTGTTGATGTTTGCTAATTTGGAGTTGCATGAAATCCATAACTTGAAAGTACCTTTTAAATAGTGTTAAATTGAACATGTTTCTCAGAAAGAAGCTCAAATTAAAAGGAACCCACACCAGCAGGGATACTGCCTTGTGAAGAAGTATTTAATAAGTCCATCCTGAAAAAGCTCTGTAGTGAAATCCAAGGACAACGTTTCTCATACACATGGTGCCATATAATCACCAGAATTCAATCTGTGTTCAGCAAAGAGAAATCGGGTGTTTTGTATCAAGCCACATGAAGGATAATCTAGAAAGGCCTTGTCATCAGAAGAGGAAGTGGCAAGCTGAAGCACGATGGCAGCCTGTACCTGTGGCTGTCCACATTCTCTGCTCTGAAATTGAGATGATCCATAAGGAAAAGGATTCACTTGAAAGAGTCCCAGAAAAATCCCATAAATCCTTCTGAAACTGGCCCCAAAGGCACGTTTTTAAGTTAGCAGCATAGACAACTATCTCACCTGGCCTAAAGAGCAGCCTGCAAAAAAAACGTTGTAGAAAGACTTTGGTGAAGGAAGATAGGAAGCAGCAAAAGAAACTGCTTCATTATAAAAAAACTCTCTTATTTCACATTCCAAGAAGGGAAGAACAGGAGAATTTTTTAACCTGTAAATGTCATAGAAATGGCAAAACTTATTTCTTAGATTGTTCTTTAGAAATGAAAAAAAATATTGGAGATTCATTCAGACAGATAACATATATTAAATACCCATGGAAATCCAAAACAAATGCACTGCCTAACCAAGATGAAAGACCAAGAATACTTCTGATCTTTTAATCTGAAAAATAAACAGTTCAGTATATTGATACGGCTTAATTATGTCCTTTCTTACTTAAATTACTTTCTATATTAAAAGTGTAGATATTAAATTATGCTAAAGTAAAATATTCTTTATCATAATTTAAATTTATTTTATACTTGTGAAAGTTTTGTGAGGTTAGTTCATAAATCTACATCAAGCATTTTAATACAAAGAATGTTGACTTAAACTCATCATCTGCTTAATCAACAGTTTTAGTTTATTATCAGAAAGCATCAGTAACCTTGATGCACTTTATCTTAATTTATGCTTTCATCAAATAGAGAGAGAACTAAATTATAAGTGTTCGCATTAGAAATGCATTGGAAAATGTACACCAGGAAAAGAATTCAAGAACATTTGGCAGCAAATACTGTCTTCATGCAACTAAACACTGGCAATATAGTAACACATTCCTTATCAGAGCCTTCTTCTGTTGCAGGTCTTGAAACATGTATTCAATCTCAAATTATGACTATAATTCATATATCCTGGCCGTACCACTAGGTTATATTTGACTACCAACATCAGTACTATCATTCTGAGGCATCTTTTCTTGAAGATACCCTTCCCAGATTCTTCCCTGAGTCCTTGCATATAGTGACTATGAGGCAGTTTTTGAAGTGCTCCACATAAATCAGATGATCTTGAGGGCAAATTCAAATTTATATTGGAATGTCTGAGGAAAACACTCCTGTGCTAGCAGTGGGCAAGTGCTGAAGGCAAAATATGAGGGCTACCCTACTAGCATGCTCTTACAGAATAAAGAATTATTAAGTGGGGTTTGTTTGTGGTTTTTCTTTTTGTTTTTTAAGTTGCACAATTCCCAAACACTTCTGGAAGGTTTGGAAGGGAAAACTGCAATGAGCATTCACATAATGTCTTCTTAAAGATGCCTTCTTTACAGTGAAAAACATCCAAAGCAGTAAATTAAGAAGTGTGGGCTTTTTTTCCTCACATAACTACTTGCAACAGAAACACAAGGGACCGTTAGCATACATGGTAACTTGCCTGTCTACTTTAAACCCGCTATTCACCCTTATAAAATATTGAACATACCACAAACTCGGGGGATGTTATAACAAGGACCATGCTGGTTTTCTGTTCTTGCTCAGACATGGTTGTGACACGAGCAAATCCCGAGCCCATGGGTTGTATTAGCCACTTTGCATGTTTTGAAAGTCAGTTCTCATAAATATGGTTCCAAAACTCA
Organism: Machaerirhynchus nigripectus; assembly: GCA_013397975.1. Lineage (NCBI taxonomy): Eukaryota > Metazoa > Chordata > Aves > Passeriformes > Dicruridae > Machaerirhynchus > Machaerirhynchus nigripectus. Next base: position 1,095,330 of record VZRQ01004000.1, on the reverse strand, counting down.
TGTATTTCAAACAAAACATTAAAAATGTACATAAGCACTGCATCCTCCATTGTCAAGAATACATCATGGAATGAGGTGGCAATTATTTCCAAGGAAATTATTTAAATAAATATGTGGACAAAAGGTGTATTTTTCCAAAAGCATTAAACAATTCTTCAAAGGCTGGTCCTTTTCTAGAACTCTCAACTTTTTTCTGGCATTCTTTAATTGCCTAGAATTCTACATCACTGATAATATCCTTAGTTTTGTCTTTCTGCTTTCCTTTTCCCTGCTCTATTGGTATTTTCCTTTATCAGTTTCCCTGATGGAAAGCAAAGATTTACTACAAAAAAAATATTTAAAACTATTAAAATTATTACAGAAAAAAAAAGGAAGGATTAAACTAAAGGTAGTTGTTCCAAAACTCAAAGTGGGAATAAAGGTCAGATGACATTCTGGACTCAAGGAAGACAGAGAGTCAGATCTGATGTTTACTTTGAGTAAAACCCATTTCCAGGCACAAATCTTTTCAGCCAGAATTGGGTTTCTCAAGACTCATTTGGTAAAACTGCTTATTGGGGACCATAGGAGTTCCTACTCATGTAAGTGAAAATAGTTTGTATGTAATATTAATTCATATTATCATTACATGGAGATAAATAATTAGATGTTTCCACAATCCTTCCACAAAGGCTGTTTATGCTTTTTATAGGACAAAAGCCAAATGAAGAATTCAGCCAAAAATAAGCAGTAGATTGCAATTTACCCATGTTCAAGCCTTACAAAATCCCAGCCAAGGGCTGGAAGAAATAAATGGAAACAAACATGTAGGCGGAACATTGGATGTCCAGCTCTTTTAGAAGTCAGATGCTTCTGTTTTGAAATTAAACTCAAGCCAAAAAGCTGATTATCCTCTGCTATGAAGTGAATCGTAACGCGGTGTGGGTGGTCGGTGGAAAGGCCGCCGCGTTGTTCCTGAAGCGTCCCTAGCAAGGAATCGCTCCGGCGGTGCTGCTTGGCACGCTCGCAGTCCGGCTCTCACGCCCGAGCAGACGTGAGCACAAACACACGCTCACACCAAGCTGGCCAGCTCAGGCGTCACCAGAGGCAAAGAGTCAGGAGGGGCTCTCCGTACAGAGTTCCGAGGGGTTTATTGCCAAACCACAGCCAAGGTATCCATGGATGAAAGAGGCCGACCTGAGGGCCGTGACAAACTTATATAGGGGCACAGAGAGGAGGCGGGCAGAGCACCAGTAACCAATGGTCTGAGGGTACAGGGGCGGAGAGAAGGGGTAATACAACAACAACCAAGGGGGAGAAGGAAGGGGCAGAACGGGGATGGGATTACAACCTTTTAAGGGATAAGAGGGGCCTATGGCCAATGGGCCGACCAGACCGAATCTGCATAGAGCCACAAGGCCTGATGGGAGCGGCTTTTCTCACCCTGAGTCGGGGTGATCTTGGAGTTTGGAGCTGGCCCAGCAGCGGGCTGCTCCTGTACCTGAGCCCTTTGGCCCCTCGGCCATCACAGCTGCTGGCTCAGCCGCTGCAACGAATCATATGGTCTCTTCAGGCATTTTATATTTGTTTAAAGTAATCGTTGCCTTTACAGTACCTTTTACACTCTTGGACAGTGAACTCTGTGGCTTTGAACAGATTATTAACTTTCTTGTGCTATTCCCAAAAGAATAAAGTATTGGTCTTGGTTTTTGTGTGTTGTATTTGATGAATGTGTTTTTCTCCATGTTATTATCTTTTGCACTGAGAACATTTTCAGTAAAAATCTTGTTTAGGAACCACATGAAACTGACACAAAGCATATGCATCCCCAGATTTATTTGTCTTTTTGCAAAGTGAGTTTCTATTACCATGTATACCCTTTTAAAAGCTGATGAAGTATAAAAGCTTTTAGCATTTGGTGAGTAGCTATTTTGCATTACTACTTTATGGAGTCACATCATAATACGTCAAACTCCCCTTTATAATTATTAGTGAATTCTAAATGACAGAGTTCATTCCTCAACACCTTGTATGACAGTGAAAAATAAGGTTTTTCATGTAAGTTCCTTGCAATATAGACTAATTGGCATACTAATTGACTTTTACTATAATTTAGGTTTATTGTTTATTGCTTTTAGATTGTTAGCTGACATTCATTTTTCTACTAGAGCACAGTAGATATTGTTTTTGTAAAGGCAAATATGCTTTAATTGTACTATACCAGTGAGATGTCTGGGTTTTTGTTTTGAACAACCTGTATACCTAAGACAATTTTCTTTCATGGGTTTTGTCTCCAGTAAAGAACAAATTGTATTTTAGCCTGGTATGTGATCAACAGAGTATATTGTCATTATACAGGTAAAGAAATTAGTATAGACCAGATTTTGCACTTTCTGCTGAATGTCCAGTCTAACCAAGCTAGCATTATTCAAGTGTCAGGAGCTTCTACCTTCCAAGAATTTTAAGTCATCATCATTAGTATGACTGACTTGTCATTAGTATGTGTGCTAAAGTGTGTGTATGGTTACAGTCCTTCAGATCATGCTTAGCAGGTTTCTTAGATTCAGTAAATACAAAAATGAGTTTAAGTAACATTTAGGATCTGTTCTAGGCCAAGAAGCAGGAAAAAAGTATAAATCAAGCTTGCAGCAGTCCTTTGTAGATACATGCAGACAAGAAAGAGACTTGATAGCCTGACTTAGAAACCTAGTCTTAGGTTTACATCTATATTTCTAGATTTTACAATGCTGACATAGATCACTGGCTGCATTTTATTAAAAGCAACTTAATAGTTGTGATTTATACATATACTATGCCAAGGGATCTAGTTGATGCATTCAAATTCCTATAAAAAGTAGCACAGATTTTTTGTATGGCATACTAAATTTCAGGATGTACTGCTGACCATTACTGGGGCTCTATTTAGATTTTTCATCAAGAAAGACTTACATTTCTTTGACACCATCAATAAAATTAGTCTATTTCATTTAAAGCATGTTTTTTTCTGTGGTGTACACAAATGTTACATCATCTTTATTTTTAAAGATCTGTTTTACAGTAATGTTACTACCCATGATAAGTTTTATACTGATAGTACTGACAGCACTGAAAATTGTCCTTTCTTCATGTATATAGGCAAGCAAAGTTAATTTTCTCATACTTCAGTCCAGTTTTACTGCCATACAGATAGGGACCATGATCTGAACCACATTTATACATATATGTCTAGGTATCCAACACAGTAAATTACACTGATTACTATTATATAGTAATAGGGACTAGGATTCTTGATTGTTCCAGAGAAAAAAATTTCATCATTTCTTGTGAACAACATATAGTTTTCACAAATGTTTTAACAACTTGTGGAGGATTTAAGTGTGACAAAAGAAAATGTAGATGTAACTTCAGACCATGACAAATACAAGAAAAAAATGGTAACTTCCCTATTTAGATTTTGAATAGTTAATCTAGAAACATTCATTCCAACTTGGGGACATATATCTTGCTACTCAGTTTTTTTCTAAGCACTAACATTCAAAGTTTTTAAAATGGAAAAAGAGTCAAGGCATAGAGGGACAGACTACTTTTAGAAATGTTAAATGGAACCTCACTTCAAGAAATGATTGACATTGACAGAGAAATTTGATGCTCAGAACTAGACATTTATCTTCTGGTTAAACCTTGGAAAGCAGCAGGCAAAGATGGAGTTGCCAAGGAAATGCTGAAAACTAGTTATGATAAGACTCCCAATAAAATTCCCCAAATTTTCAGTGAAAGAAGGAACCAGAAGAAAACTCAGAACAAGGAGTAAGTCTTACTGCATGGCTGCTGAGGTATTACATGTCTTGAGATGACAAAGTCCCCTGTAGTGTCACATTAAGCAGAATAAAAGCTGTGACTGGGGAAACTATGAGAGAAGTAGAATGAAGATATGAGCAGTTCTTTCAATAAAACAAATCCTTAACAAATTCCAAGATTTGCAAAGTCTGTGCAAAACAGAAGACAGAAATATGTCTGGCAAGTTTCAAGTATCTGCCACAACAAGCATGCCGTCATGCCTAGGCAGCTGGTAAAACAGGGAGCAACTTATTAAAAGAAGTTTACCCTCTGAACTGTTTTAGAGGGAAGTTTAGTTTCGTAAGTACTCCAGTTGGGAAGAGACATACACAGAAATCATTGCTGTAACAGGGCTGGAGGCCTCCCACTGGGGTTGGGTTCAGTGGACTTTCTTTCAAAAAGACATTTTACGTTATAGTCAAGTTACTGGGATAAATCAACCTTTCAATTTAAGAGAATAATCAGTGAGTTGGGGTCACTTTTAAAACTGCGCAGAGCAGAAACAAATCTTTTGCTCTGTGCTACTACAAATTGGAAAAAAATGTTCCATCTTGTAATCAAAGATATTTAGAACTTCAAATATTCTGAAGACAATGACGTATTATCATCAATAACTTTTCTGTTATTTAAAAACATATAGTATCAGAGAAAATATAGTTTAATAAGACATGTATTTTTTACTATCTGCATATCTGAGTCACTCTCTTACCCTCTACAATTTGATATTTTACTGTGAAAACCTTAATTCTTACCCCAGCGTAAATAGTCTTCCCACCACAATGTAGAATGGGAGCAGCCTGGCCTAGGAGGTAGGATATGGAGTTGCTGAGGAGCAGAAAGATGCCAGCATGCAGAAACAGCTCTTAGTTCTCCATGATACGTGAGAGCTGCTGGGAGTCCCAGTGAGTAGGAGAGGCAGTGATAAACAGCACAGGTGAAGCACCTGCTGGCAGTGAAGAAACTGAAGAAAGCAGAGGGACGGCTGATGTATCTTGTCAGATGTCAATGAGGCAGACCTCATGTGGAGGACAGCTGCAAGCAGGAGGTTACAGGCAAGAAAGTCCTACTGAGGGAGAAGCAGTGGGACCAGGAAACATGAAGAGAGAGAATGACTTCCCAAAGGGGAGAGAGGAAGAACTTCAGAGTCCTAGCAGACAAAGTTACAGAAGTGGGTGGATGGTGATCGAGTGGGAGGGCACAGAAAGAGATGAGAGTTGATTTCACAGGGCTTTAGGGTGCGTGGCACACAGAGGCATCAGAAGGATTAAAATGAAAGCCAGAAATTCTGGATAGCAGGAAGGGAGTATAATAGGAGTGAAGCTGGGATTCATGATGACTTTTTAGGACCAAGCAAAAATATTTGAACAGGAAGAAAAGATTCTCTCACTTTCAGGAGGAAGGACAAGTTAAAAGGTTTGGAGGTCAGAGGGGACACAAGCAGATAAAGACAATTCTAAGGAAGGAAAGAATGTTGAATGTACAGAAAAGAGCAAGTGATGCATGAGGGACTTCTGAGAGTGGAATTCTTCAGGGCAAAAGGGTAAGGTGTAAGTGAGTGAAGAAAGATGTTGATAGGGAAGATATATCTTGTCTCTCTTCAGATATCACAGACTATATAAATGTCTCTCCTCTGTTAGAAGAATAGAAAATTACCCATTGGCTTCAGTAAGGAAATCAATTCAGCTGTAAGGAAGTGGAGTGTCAGTAAAATGTCGACTTAGGGAGCATGAAGAGGGATAGGTATTTGTCCAACAATTATATTCTNTGAACGGGGAACGGGGTGGTGTAATTCACCAGTTGTCTGTGGCCCTAAAAAAATTAGAGCTGAATCCTCATGAGAGCTCATCCCTTCCAAATTTAACACCTTAATTACTCACTTAAACTGATTATTCCTTACAATCCTAGCTTGTCCCATTGCAGAAGTCTGTGTCAGGATTTAAAATTCACCTCTTAAAACTGCGTTTTGGTCTAACAAAATAGATCTTGGTAATGTTAATTCAAGTTTGCTATCTGAATCCTTGGAAAACCATTCAGATTTTATTTTCACTTTCGGACCTGACTGATCCTTAAACTCACTGCGAAAAGTACTTCTGGTTGCCAGGCAAATACTCTTTCTAATGAATTAAACCTTAAAATTTCTTTTTTATTATATAACCATAGGAATATTTATTTAGCATAATGCCCTACTTCGTCTGTAGGATAAATGAATCATTGAGTATCAGCTGCAGAATAATCCACTCTGAGATACCATTCATGAGTCTACTTGCCCTTATTAAACCTTCATTAAACTTTTACCATTCATCTTCTAATTTCCAGTATCACATCAGCTTTGTGGACTAATTAATAGTTCCCCCTGCCTGGTACACCAATAAAAAACAAGAAGACATGGTATTTTTTTCCTTCTGTTTAGCTCACACACATTTACTTATGACAACTGAAATCCTTTGAGAACAGCTATGTATTTTTGAAATGAATTCTTCCTCCAAACATAACACTTGAATACTTTGTTGAGGTTTTTGGTGGGAGTTCTAGTTTCTTCAAGCACAGGCTAAATGCCTGTAACTTCTATGCACTTGCAGTGCAGAATATTTAATAATTCTTGACTTTGGATAATTTTTTCCTATAATTTTTCATCTAGCTTGTACAATTTCCCTCATATTAATCTCTTTAATCCTACTCTTGCTATCTCTAATTTTAGATTTTTCTGTCCTTTTTACCCTCAACACCCTTGGCATTGAATGAACTTCTTACAGGCTTTATGGAGGACTCTATTGTCAGCTGAAAGATTTCTCTGAATTGCCAGGTACTGACAATTTTAAAAATTGGTTTTAAATTTATTTTTGCTGCCTTTATGTTTGCTCTCATTAGTCATAGCTCAGGATTTTCATGTTCTCTCCTTTGAGCTGCAATCTCCTCTCTGACGTGCTCTGTCTCTGATTTCTGAATCATCTCCGTTGTTCTTAAATTTTTTTGCACTTTTGTCCTAATCATGCTTCTTAAAAAACCAATTACTTAGCCGGGACAAGCTCTGCTGTAGAGGTAACACACTTTTATAATATACTAAATTGATCACCTTTTGGATGTCATGTTTTAGTACCACACTCTGAGTGGTTTACATTACCTCTATAAATGATGTGCTTGCTCTCAAAAATTTCACTTGACTGTTAGTGATGGCAGCATTTTATTCATACCAGAATGTATCAGTGTTCTAACAGAGTATCTAATTTTACTAAAAATACATACAAAATTGAATCAGTACAACTGTCTTCCAATTTTCATTGACTAGAAGTGGTGAGCCATATGTCACAAATGTCTGTCCAGGCATTCTGTAATCTGCTCACATAACATGGCTTATAAAAAAAGCATTTCAAATACGTGGCATACATAGTCCAAAAGCATAAGCCTAAAGAAAATAATAATACTATATCTAGTATAAAATTACTTTCTCATTGGTCCCATTATGTTATTAATCCTTCTAGCTGATATTAATAGCATATTTTCTTCTTCATTGCCCTCTATGCATTTCTTTATAGTCCACCTCAATGATACCCAGCTTTTATAAAAAAAGTCCAGATTCAAATATGAATATGCCAGATTCAAAATGTCTGCTCTTAGTTTTCAGGGTACTGCCAACATAATTTAACCTACACATTCATTTCACACTGCTGAGCCCTAGGTTTGCAGCTTCATTTGCAGTCACTCTTCTGTCTGAATACATCTCCTCAGTACCACCATTTCATCATTTTCTTCTCCCTGTCCCACTTCATTTGTGCTCATTTCATGAGGCATAGCGTATCTTGTAATGCAGTATATATTCTCCGCCCTGACTTGTTTTGTGGTAAGCATGCAAATGCACTGGTTTTGGTAAGGCTTCTTGATATCTTTTCTGAAGCTATCATTGCAGTTGTGATCTGGTCAATTTATATTTGCAGAAATTAAAATGTTAAGGAATAAAAAACTTCTGGGTATTTTGTAATTTAATTGAAACCAGTAATTTTACAGAAACAGGTGAGCGATATGTTTCCACACTAACATAAACTCCTTTTATTTCCTTAACGGAGGCAGTAATTTCTTACTAGAACATATTTTGCAGCCATGATTGTCTCGGTATACAAACACTCCTGTGTCACAGAGAGTATTTGTAGTAACCTTTTTGTAAACATCTATCAAATTATATGTACCTAAGCATATTTGGATAAAATTGCCCATTTTCTTTTTCGCTGGTGGCAGGAAGAGGTGTGAATTTTCTTAATCTTGAGGATGAGTCCTTTGAAATCATGCTGGTGTGATTTAGGCTTATGAAGGGGCAGTTATTACCAGTGCACTGCCGTTTGACCTAAGTATGGGGTTATGTACAGAAAAAAACCCTTTTGATTCTCTCTTCCTTCAGTTTATATATGAATTCTTCCATGTTATTTTTCCTTTTCTTTTAATAGCGCTTTTTTGGTACTTTTTTTTCCTAGACTGAGTTGCAACATACCAACCATCTTGCTTTGTGCCCAGATTCTGTTTCATTTCCTTGTCCCCTCTAAGTTACAAACTTCCAAACCCAGTTTTTAACAAACCTGGTACAATTTTTTCTAATGGTTTACTTGTCCCTCAGGAATTTAGCTTTCACTTTGCTTTCTCTAATACTCATTTCATACCTTGTCACTTCACTTCCATTAGGTCCTGTCATTTATATTATAATAAGTCATTCTTGAGTTAATCAACATTCCTACTTACAATGCTTATAAATGTGACACATTGTGGTGTTCCTTCTTCTGTGACCACTAAATTTTAAATTCGTCTGATACCTCTCCCTCTTTGAAAGTGATTTTTGTATTTTAGTCTTTTTCTTTTTCCCACCCTCAATGCCATTTTAATTTTCTTTATCTTGCATATCCTTGTCAAATGAGCTTAATAACATAGTACTCGTTTTCTGTTTTCCTTTCTTTCTTTGGAAATAATTTTCTCAGATGCCTAAAAGTTCATTTATCCTAATGGCACCAATAATTATTTGTATGAAGGTAAAGCCTGTGGGACCCAATCAGGTGAACTCCTATTATACTGAGTGCTGTGCAAATAAGTCTTTGCCAGAGGTCAACAGGACATAAAGTTATGATTTCAGTTGCACATTTAATTTAAGAAAATATGCAACAAAGGATAACAACAAAGGGCAGGATAAGGAGAGTGAAGGACACGCCACACCAGAGCAGTAGATACACTTTGTCCTGAACTCTTTAATTTTCAACTCCTATCTGGGACGTTCAGTTGAACCCAGTTACCCCAAGTGCCTGCAGTCTGTACAGAAAGCCAGCTGGAATGGAGCAACGTGGGAGCTGTCAGACTCCTCAGCAGGCTCCTACTGGCAACATGACTTGACTTACTTCGACCCCTCAGAAGACCCAGAAATCCTGGAAATTTACACTCAGACTCGACATAACTTGGTGTCTCAGTATAGGCAAATATGTGCATCAAACCCGTATCAACATTTCTTTCCCGTGGCCAGTACCCATTGCCGTTTGTAAAGCCTCTTTGTCAGTGCAGATTGAACAAATCTGACATGAAGATAGGAAACATCAGTTACTCAGTGCTCCCATACTCTTGACTGAGACATGCGATGGGAAAAGTGGTGTTTGTCATGTTTTCCTTATCCTTACAACACACAATTGCATTCAAGTCTCACTTCAGACTTAGTTTTAAAGGTAACTTACGGCATTTTTATCATTTCTTGTGGAGGGTCATTGTCAGGATTATTGCCTAATACTGAGATGAAATATTTGCCTGATTTATCTTGTGAACAATCATAACTGTGGAGTCTACCACCTAAAATAAATCTTTTCTTCTACCGATGTTCAAATATTGGCACAATGTCCACATATCTTTTCTACACTTCTACATCTCAGTATACAAAAGATACTTACTTTGTGGTTACAATACTGCATGCCTTTTTACCTTCTTCCTGGAGAACTGACAACAAGAAATTTCTGTTTAAATTCCTACTCAACCTACGTCTTTAAACCACACCATTACACCAACTTGCAAACCCCATTAGCTAGGAAGTAAAATACCATGACCATACCTACTTAGTTCTTTCTTTACAGGTCAGTCCATCCACTTTATTGGTATCTTGTTACTCATCTCTGAAATGCCAGCAACTTAGTGACATAATTTCTATAATGCAGTGCTTATAAATAAATCTCTTTTAGGAGTTAAAAAAATTCACAAAAGCCACAGTTGCATTTGCCTTATTGCTGACATATACTGTAGATTTGTCTGCTTGACTTGTATCTACAGGTTAAGTCTATACTTGAAAGTTATATTGCTATAATTTGGATAGTTTTGTGATTTAAAAATAGCGTGCACTATATTCACTAATATATTTACTAATAATGTGAAGAAAAAAGCGTAGATGCACTTTACAGAGATTGCTTAACTCCATTCCTGTGTGGAATATATATACTTTATATAGCACCTCTGTATCTGTATGATCATGAGTGCTCAAAGAAGATTGAACAATTTTAAATATATATCTTATTGTGGGAGAACTTGCTGTTTAAGGTGAGCTTCTTTGGTTCTTCTAGTCACTCAGACTTTTTCAACTCCAAAAACATCCAAGTTTTCCCTTCTAGCTAAATATTTGTGCTGCAGATCATTTTTTCCCTGAGGTATATTAGCTTGCACTTTTCCCATGTTAAATCCTGTGGGCAAACAGCTTCTTTATTACTCCTCCTATAGCCCTTCAACCCTCCCTTCATTACCCACTTTCTGAACTCTTCCTGCTGGAACCGAAGCGAAGTCTGGAACATAAATACACACAGCTATGTACATTTTAAATTCCTAAATGTGCTTTTTTTTTTTCCCCTGAAGGCTTCGAATAGATTTGCTTTCTTCATAGCTTTACACTGATGTAATATTTCTATAAAATTGCTTAATGTGAGTGAAGAGTCCGGCAGCAAGGTCCTGATTTGAAGTCTACTGTTGAAAAGGCCCTTATTGACTTCAGAAGACTTGAGATTCAGCCATAAATCAGTACGACCAAGTGATAGGGTCAATGCTTTAGTACTCTATAAAATTTCACTTAATAAATGAATGCAAAATTTCATCCAAAATGTCCCCATAAATTTATACCTCTCTTTTCTCATTCTTTAAATCAATATAAATGCAACACAAGGAATGTATCAGTGTCAAGATATCAATAGCTCTGCCACTGTTGTCTGTTGGTTTATATACTTTTCCCTTTAAAGCTAGGAATACAAATATCTCTATATTGTTCATTTTTTGTAACTATATAAATTCAAATTCAGAATTATTTTTCTGGTTTCATTTCAAATACATCTTGAAAAAAAAAAACCAACAAAGAACCCCCCCAAAAAAACAACCCAAAGTCAAAATTCCTCACTGAGAGAAAAAGAAACTCTGCTAAATTTTAACCCAATGTGATGTGACTTAATGAAGCAACTGTGTTAGAAACCCAGAGAAAGGAAGCTCTGTAACAGCAGCAATGACAGTGTTAATGATGCTTCTCTGTCATGCAGAGCCTGCAGAGGGCATATAGGCCTTCTTCAGAAAGATACAGAAAGATGTTGATGGATCTCATAAAGCTGACAGGTCATTGCTATCCATTGTCTTGCAGAACAGATTAATAGATTCATTGGTTCTTACTAGACAAAACTGCTCACAGAAGATAGAATTTATCCTGGAAAGTTGCTGCATTCTGCTTGCTGGTACAAAATGCTCTTTGGCTTTCCATCTTTCAATTGTTGGCAGGTACTTAAATAAGAAACACAGAGAACCCATTTACAGTTATGGGTCTCTGTCCTCACTCATAATTATAGTTATTAAATAGATTTTAAAAGCTCATTTTGTCAATAATAGAATTTTACATAGACTCTGGTGGCACAATTAATCACCCTCTAGATATGTCAGCGGCATGATACAAGAGTTGGTAAATTTAATACTATTTTTTTTGTGTTGGATGGAAATCAAAAAGGAACTATTTGGCGATACGCCTCAGATCATTAAAAAGTTGTCACTGTGGCACTCCAACCTTGACAGCCACAGATCAGCTCTAGAGGGAACTAGCAGAGCCAAAGGGAACCTGTACAACCAAACTGATCTGCATTCTGTTACCCTGAATATTTTCACCTGATGCACTCTGATGCATTTGCTATAAAAAAATAAAGGGGAAAGGAAGGAGAAAAATCGAATGTCTTTTACATCAGTGAAGCAAATTGAGCCGTAATTTGATGCTTACAGATATTGGTGAAAAGTTAGCATTTGTGTGAGTATTCCCTTTGATGGGAGTGAGTGATAGCTCATCAAGGGCATGTTTAGGGGTTATAATCTGGCTCTACATCATCTTGAAACTGGTCTAACAACTGTTTCATCATAGTCTATGTCTCCACTACCTTTCAAACTGCATGCAAAGAAACTGCAAAATCCAAAATAATGATAGCAAACATTCCTAGTTTATACCCTGCTGTTATAAAATAAATGTCAGAAGAATATATGTGGGCTCAAAAGTTAATGCTTTTTACAACTGTGATTTTGTATATGACTCATTCCAGAATACTGGGAAATGGTCTGTGCTAACTCACACAGTGTTACCAGTCTTGCAGTGGTATTTGAGATAATGCCTGAAGTAGGCTTGATTACTATGATTGCTTCTCGTTCTTATTTGAGCTGTATCTCTATCTTCTTTCATTTAATAGAAGTGTGTTTGCAAGCTAGAGTCTGAAACTGTTTCACCATATAATTTGATCCTTGACTAGCGGGGATACTACTGTTGTCTTAAACCTCCTCTTTTCAAGTCCCACTGAGTCATGAAAAGAGATGCTCCTTGGTTAAAAAGAAGCCAAAACAGTGCCAGCCATATTTCACTGTCTTTCCCAAACTAAAGGAGATACAAGCACATATTTGCAAAAACGAGAGTAATCTGGTTGCTGGACTTTATTGCCTACACAAATGGCATCCATGGACATCATATGGGAACATCATATAGATCTTGTATTGATTACAGCAAATGGAAAGGTTTTGTGACAAAACTACTACATCAAAAACTGTTAAGTCTATGGATTTTCTGGGGGAAAAAAAAAAGAAAGGAGCATTCATCTTAAATTCTCCTAAGGCTATTGGCAGGTGACTAGCTAAGTGGTTGTAAACCAGGGTGAAAAATGGGTTCTGTGGTGGCAGAAGGTACTTTTGATGTACTTTGTCTCTCTTGAACAGTTCCGTTTTGATGCTTTTTGATTGCTTTGAGCAATTTTTAAATGCTGTTTCTGTTTTGGTGAGAGATCATGGTCAAACTATGGCCATGCATCAATGAATTGGAATACTGTGTACAAAATTTATGAAGACAGAAGATTTTCATACTGCCTTTTGCTATTATTCTTGTGGGTGGTGGGTGTGAAGGAAATAAGATGTCCTCCTTCATGAGGGGTTGGGATAGAGTTGAGTATCCCAGTTGTGTACCTGCATGTCTTTTATATTGAGACATATTTGCCTACATACCCAATACAAAAATTAGAATGAGAGTATCCCTCTGATGCATAGTTGTATTTAGATACTAGATTATGATAGTATGCACTGAAGATAGATAGATAGATAGATAGACAGATAGATAGACAGATAGATGGAAAATTAATAGTAATAAGATATGTGGGTGGGGTAGAATTTCTAACTGAGGTATTTGATGCCAATTTAAGTTTTAGGTCAAGCAGGCCCCAGTATATACACACTCACTCTCCAATCTGCCAGTTCTGACCAGTGTGCATTCTCCTCATCAAAACACACAGTGCCATGGCTAGTCAGAGTTCTAGGATTACCTTAGGCTAACCTTAGGCTTTAGTGCTATTTTTTTTCACTCCCTGTGCTGCATCTTGCTCTCTGCCTTTAGAAAAAGTGTATCTATGATAATCACTTTGCTGTTTCAGAATTAGGGGAATAAAAGGTAAGGGATGACTATGCCTTGGAGCTTCTCTAGTTCCTTCTCCTACCCAGAAACACTGATCTTTTAAACAAATACAAAAAACTGAGTTTCTAATAATGGAGGGTAGCACCTCTCAAATATCTTACATTGTCCAAAAAATATTCCTAGTCCAAATGTTTAAATTTTAAAAGGAAATGTAAAATCTCCTTCTTTCTGCACTCTAGCTTTCAGATTACTGTACAATAGCTCAATTTCACAAGTGTTTCAGGCAGTTTATAAGGATCTGAGGGCTCTTTGGCATAGCTTGTCCATCAGCAGGCTATGTACTTCAGCCTCTTTATGGAAAGGGAATGCAGAATAGCTCATTCTTCACGTTTGTTCTGTTTCTTGCTCTTCAGTCTGTACCTGGTATCTCTATAAGATATCAGAAGAGCTGTACTTTGTTAAATATCTGTTAGGGGAAGGCTTTTAGTGATCCTAGCCTGTCCATTATAACTCTTCTACCAGAAAATATTCCCCTTGGATCCGTTTCTTATGGCATTCTCCCTCACCCATTTTGGTTACGGCAAGTCAGATAAGCGAGCCTTGCTATTGAAATAGTGTGAACCAATCTGGCTCATCTTCACAGAAGAACGTTAGGGAGTGAGCAACATAAATGAGCAACAGAGTCAGGTGATGGGGGGCTGAGTTGAGGGGGAGGGAGGAAGAGGGATAATCTCTAGGAGAAGGTCAGTAGTGAGCTGCTGTGGCCACACTGGTTGCACTGGCATAGCCGGGGCTGAACAGCTACAGCCATCCAGTCCTCAGAAGCCACTGTGCTAAGGGCTGAGACAAAAGATGTGCAATATGTACAGGGGGATACCAAAATGGTTAACAGCATCCTTAGTTTTGATGCCAGGTAATTCGGGAAAGGTCCTGTACTATGCTTCAGCTCAGCTGGCAAGAACGTGCTGTGAGGGCTGGTGGAGCTGTGAAACCAGGCAGGGAGGCTTTAGCTTGCTTCCTGCAGTGCCACCTTGCCTCAGCTGCCTGCTCCTGGTGCTCTGGCAGAGAGGCGGCTGCTGACAGCACACCAGGGGGAACGGCCTTTATGCGTGTTACTGGTGCACTTTGCAAAAAAAGGACATTTAAGCCCAGTTGGTTGACTTTGCTCTGAATCATGTAAGAAATGCCTGCTGTTGCTGCTAGGAGCCTTGTATTCTCCTCTAGATACAAAAGAACAGGAGGTGACTTTTTAAATGTCCTACTGGTTTTTGTTGGGGTTTTTTTTCCAGTAAGAAGCTGACTAAAGCTTGACCCATTTATTTCTAAACTGCTTCCCTGCCACCAGTGCAGTGGTGCAGCTCTTCAGTGCAGTCCAAACCCAAACAGACCTTTAAGGCATTTACTGCTGCACTTTAGAGAAGAATCTTTCTAGAAAAGAATTGGAAGACAACGGGGATGCTGGCAAATTTGCCAAGGTCATGCAAAATATGCTTCTGCACAGGGTGATGTGAAATGAAAACACTTGCTCAGAGAAGTTGTATTTCAGTTCTCTGTGTTTCCTAGTGCCAGAAGGTGAGCAAACATATTGCAGGCCTTTGCCTGGGTCTAATCCCAGGCAGGCAGAGACTCAGATGATTCTCTGGATGAGCCACAACATTCTTGCATCATGAACAAGGTATTGCAATGCCAGGAGTCTGGCTACTGTATGCCAGTGTTTGAGATTTCATTTTCTTTAAATAGAGAATTAAAGGAAATATAAGCTGTTTCATTCTCTCCATGTCTCTCCCCTTTCCAATATTTTTTAAGAATAGAAAAAAAAATCAAAGCATTTCAATGTCATTTCAATGTATTAAAATGTGACATTGAAAATATGTGACTTTTTGTCTCATTTTCTTTAAACTTTCCCTTTGCCATATCTGTGCCGTCTTATTAGTGTCCCCTTTTGCTTCCTAATTTTTTTGTAAGTCCATCTTTCTCTTTTCTCCCTTTCTTCTTTGCCTGTCTTTGACACATAACCTTTCTATCTTCCTTTGCCTTGCAACGTATGAAGTTCTAGTTTTCTTCAAAATTTCTCATATTACAGGAGTACTATCTAAATGCAAATATTTAAGGAAAAACAGAAGAAAAATGTAAGTACTTTCTCACCCAAGTGTATATTCATTTGGCTGCTACATTAAGACAGTAGCAGCTAGTAGCAGCACCTAATAGTAAATCTTACTAGAAATTTTTTAATTACTGAATTTTGATCAAAAAGAAAGTTTTCCTTTGTACATCCCTTATGAATTGTCTTTTTCTTATTGCTTAAGGGAATATATTTTAATACTATATGTATTCAAAAAGTGTCCAACGAGACCACAGTAAAATACAAATCATGCATCTGTGAAGCCTCACTTGATCAGTACGCTTGGAGTGCCAAAGCTCCCATTGTCTGCTCCTCTTACAGAGCCCTCTGTTCAGGAATTTATTTATATCACCTGCTTATGAAACGCATTCAAAACAAAAACATCATAATTAGGCCTTTATGCCAGAATTTCAAGATAATTAAAATTCAACTCCTCTCTATAATTTTAATCTGGCTAAAATCAGAGGTAATTGCAGAGCTGAAACAGCTATTTTGTTTGCTCCTAGGATCTGCATTTGTTGAACCCTTTGATAGTATCATATGAGATGAGTTGATATAAAGAGATTTCCAACACAGGACTGGTAGTGACAGTGATAGGCACCTGAAATTGCCTATGATAGATGGAAAGAGAGGTAGGATAAGCATTTTTAAATCAGTTTTTCTAGGAAATGAAATCTTTCACTCCTACAATCTCCAGAGCAGTTTAATTTAGTTTCCACTGGGCAACTCATTTATAACAGCACCCGTTACTTCATGGGCTGAGATTTAGGCAGCAAGCATTTTCATGGAAAGGAGTGACACCCTTACCACCTGCACTTGCAGAACTCCTCTGACACCCCAGCCTGGCTGCCCTTAGCTCTAACTCCATGCCAGCTGAGGCAATCACAACCCTCAGGGTTCAGAAGAGCACGTCTCCTGTGGCACCCTCCAGCCTTGCTGCCACACCTTGTCCCTAACTGTATGCCGTTCCTCTTTGGGCAGGTGCTCCTGAACAGCTTCCCAGGCTGCAGCAGTGCCACAGAACCATCTGTGCCAGTACAAATATCACACTGTGCTAGGAAACGCAAAACCTGACCCAAGGGCTTTCTGCACTCTAACAAAATATCCAGGCTTCGAAAATTTAGTGGGTAAATTAGAGATTATTGTCTCTAAAGGGACAAATCTTTCATATTTCACTCCACATTTGACTAATGGACTTATTTGCCTTTATGAGAGTACTTCACAGTGTTTCCATTCTCACATTCCTGTGAGTTTGGAAAGCATGATGGTCCCGTTCCAAAGATAATGATCCAAGGCAAAGTTGCACCATCTCAAAAACTGCACCTACCTTGGTAAAGTCATCTCTCTTGGCCAATGGTCCCTTGGCCACAGGCTAAGTGACAGACTGTACATTTCACATTGCTCTGGTTTAGCTCCCTCTAGAACAGGGACACTGATTAGCCAATGATCCCATGCACCCTCTTGGTTGCAAATGGTGGCCTTAATGCATACATCTTTTTTGGTCTCTGTTTTTCACTTAAAAGTGCCTAAACCTGAGAAGAGTCACAGCTCACTAGAGTGATGTTTCTGGCATGCCCCCAGTGTTTCTGTTCTCAGGCATTAGATTTATTGCCTTGGATATTCTACATGGATAAATTTGCAAGATTTTCTAAAAGGGTATGAGGCAAACCCGGTGCTTGTCTACATGGCCTGCACTGAACTGCCACTTGAGGGAAGCTCTCTTATGTTTCACCCAAATTAGATCTCAAAGAAACAATATTGAATTAGTCCCAAGGAGTAATGCAAGGGCAAAATAACACACACAAGCAGTGTTGATGATTGGTGGCCCAGGACCTGCAAGTGAACTGGAAAGCCAAGTTATTTGAAAGTGTAGCTGCAATGCAGGTATTAAGACACTTTATTTCTGTGATTCTCAATAGGAACCTAAATCCGCATAAGGGTATTGGTCTAACTTGTCTAAAGCACTGGGCAAGTTAACCTACTCTTCGTATGCAAAATACAACTTAGAGTCACTACCTAGCCAAAAATCTGAGGTTTATGCTGATACTCTATTTCACTGGAAATACTAGGTCAAAGATCAGGTTCAGAGTCCTGGTGTTTTGCATGATGATCTGTAATCCTAAAGATGGCTAGAACTTAAAGGCTGTGCCAAAATATCATCTGAGCACACTGCACCCACATGAAAGACTGAAAATATCAGTCTCACTTGCATTTCTGATGGACAACAAGCACTTGCTTCCTCTTTTTCTCTTCTCATTATGTCTATTTGAAATGGAGGCAGACCAGGACAAAGAAAGCAGCATCACACTGGAGTACAGCCTGCCATCTTCTCAGACTGACATACTACGAGGAAGATCATCTTGGACTGTCAACTTGTGATGCTTAGACCCTCACTGAGATTGAACTTTGAGACATTTTCTGAAAGAAGTGTTCTCATTAAAAAGAAATTTTCCTCAGTTGAAACAGGGAGACTGTGATGGAGTTAAGCAAATGCTTAGGGCAGTGGAGGGGAGAACAAACTAAATCTAGTCCTACTTCGCCAGTTAGTCACTCTAAGAATATATCATCAACACATGTACTTGAATTATGGTCACAAAGTGCTGCAGCATTTTACCCACTTATGGGCAGGGTAGAAGCTAACAAATCTGTATTTTAGGCATATCCTAAATCAATAAAAAGTGGCTGAAAAAGTACATGCATAAGTGAAAAACCAAACATAAGTGGGCTGGCCTCAGGATATCATTATTTATTGAAACATATTTTTCTTTTCCTTATGGTTTTAAAAACAAGTGGCAGGTGCAAACAAAGAATAAAATTAGTCATCGTTAGTTCTGCAGAGTATTTTGAATCATGCAGCTGAGATCTGGATAAATAATTCAGATTTTACTCAGTAAATCTAAACCCAAAATCCATTTATAAACAGAGAATGCTTATTAATCTGTAGCTCCCAGTTTAATTGTTTGCGTCAATTACCCAAGTATTCTTGCATAGCTGGTAACCACTATCCATGTTTCAGTTCTTCGGTACTACAGCAAAGTAGAAATATACAATTTGTCTGTTTCGTGCCAATAAACTTCTTTATTAGAATATTTGTGAAAATGACAAGCTGGGACCTAAGTTGAGACAACTTTCCTTTTAAGGTCAGCAAATTTTCAGAATTTGATATGTCTTTCCTGATACCTGTACTGCTGTTGAGGCTGACCAACACTTTTCCAAATGCTGCCTCATAATTCAGAACCCAGTTTTCTACATTTTGACACACTTCTATTTTAATTTTTGGCAAGTTCTCAGATTTTAGATCCACATAACACTTGAAGGTGTGGGGATTTAAGTGTACTGTACAGTCTTAGCTGAGTCAACCTGATAGTCTCTGGAGACCACTGTGAGTGTCTAATACAAGTATTTATGACTGGGGATGCATACCTTAATAGTGAAATGACATATTAGGGGTGGGACATGCTGTGCTGAGCTCAGCAGCTCTTTCCTCCTCTGTGTGATACATTCCTCCTTCAGAGGTGATGAGGGGATGGCATGAGGATATACACAGGTCAGGTAGAGTAGACAAAGGCAGCAGAAACACAGCTACACCCAAAGCTACTCATGATCCTCTCCACACAGGCTTGGTGAGGACCACATCTTCAGAGCAGGATGTTTGGTCCCACTAGCTCCTCTCAGGACTTGAAAGCCTCTCCTCTTTCCAGCTGCCGACCCAGGGGCTTCCTCCGAGTCCTGATGCCTTGACATAGATCGAGTTAAGACTCATAGACAGGCTCCATTTGCTGATTTGCTGAGCTATTTAAGGAAACCAAAATGGGATGCTGAGCTGCTAAGAAAAAGCAAGCCAGTGAGAGTATAGCCCACAGACAGAACTGATCAGCGGTATGCCATATACAATAAGTAGTAGCTAATAATATTTGTGATAACAAATAGATTGACCTGCAAACAATTTGTCTTGGTAACTTCTGTATAACCTTTAACTTCCTTCTCAACATATCTTTTACCAGGAAATTTGCCCTTGGCTTTAAGACTTCAAGTGAGTGAAATTCCACCAATTGGCAAAGTATTTAACAGCCCAATAAACCTTGTGGTTAAAAAAGCATGCACTAACTCTTCTTTATATCCCTGTTGCTGCCAGTCATAGTCAGCACTTCTGCATGACATTTTGGTTTCCATTTTTAAAGATCAGAAATGACACTTCTCCTTTTACATATCTGTTGAACACAGTTAAGTCACCTGTTCATCTGAATATAAGAAGATGGACTAAGCTTCCTTAATGCCCTGCTAAGTATTTTGTGTTTGAGCTCTTTGAGTGCTTTTTGTTTCAAATCTTATTTCATGTGTGACTCTCTGTCTCAGCCTCTTTGTCCCCTCTGAAGTTTGGGCCCAGGTACCAAAGTACTCACAGTAACAAGATGAGTAAGGAATGATACATTCAGTAACAGGAGCATTTCCTATAACAAGATGCTTTTACTCGGCTCATCTACCCAAAAGCCACATTCTTAGGTGCTTACAGCTTGCCTCATCAGTTTTAGTTTTACCATCAAACCATTACTTGGAAATTCCACCATTAAAGATACAGTACGACCTGCAGGTAATTGATAAATACACAGAAGAGCACCAGAACGAATATGGAAATGGTCTTTAAACATGTGAGTCTTTAAATACTTAGATATTCAAAGAGGTTCTGGGTGTTTTGGGGAATAATAGAACTGGATGTCTTATGAGTGAACACTATGAATTAGTTGAAATAATAATTTAAAACAAAGTAGCAAAACATTTGGGAGACCATGACCAAACAGGGGCCAATCAGCACAGTTCCTGCAGAGGGAAATATTGTTGTGCTAATCTCCTAGAACTCCTTGAATATGTTAATAAAGAAGAGCAGCTGGCATAATTTATTCTAACCTCTCTGGGCCACTGACAAAATTCTTTGCAAGAAGCTATGAAGGAAGCTAAGTAGTGATGGATCAAGAAGTGGTGGAGGAAAAGGAGGTGAAGGGCAGGATTAAACGGTCAATTTCATCATGTCAAAGGATAACAGCAGTGGGCCCCAAGGTTCCTGCTCATCCACTTATTTATTAATCATCTAGGAAGCGGGAATTGCTGTGCGGCAGCAAAATTTGCAAGGGATAAAAAATAGTTCAACGCAAGTTCAGAGATGTTTGTGTGCAAGTTCTGAAACAAACAGAACTGTGTGACCTACTCACTCTGACAAATGAATTATCAACAAAAGCAAAGTAAGGTATACCAGGTGGAAAAAACATGAATTACTCAACACCTCACAGAGCTCTAAATTAGCGTACCAACTCTAGAAAGGGACCTAGTTATCCTTGTAAATTACTTCAGTAAAGACTTCTGCTTAATGTGCAGCTGTACAAGATAAGCAAACATATTAAGATGCATAAAGAATGAGAACTAATAGAGAAAGGATTAAACTGCCAATGCTATAGTCTGATCTGAAATGCTGTGTGCAGTACCAGTGACTCCATCTTATAAACAATAATGCTGATTTAGAGAGGGTTCAGTGAAGGACAATGGAAATGATCAAGAGCATTAAAAAGTGCTCTTATGAAAAAAGATGGAAGTCACTGGGGCTGTTGACCATGAAAAAATGGATGTCAAATTTACAAACTGTAATGAAGGCTAAAGTGAATGTATGTCTTAGAAAACACACACACAAAGGGAAAGGCAAAGCAATTAGAAAGAGGAGAATGGAAAAAAGATACACTGTTTCATATAATTTGCTGTAGGAATCTGAAAATCAGGAAATATTTGGGGATAAGAATTGAAGTAGATTCATAAAGATAGTGCTAGACAGGCATAGTGGTACCCAGAATTTTCAGGGGTAACAACTGATAGAAACAGACTTTATTTCAGCCAGGCTCAGTTAGGGAGTGCTAATGTGTCACAAATTTTCAGACATCCCTACCCTTAGGTTTCTCTGAGCACCTCCCTCATAGTCATCCTAGAGTCCTGGAGGTAATCAGATAACACTGATTCCAGACAGCTCCTAAAGTTCTATGCAATAGTTACAAATGCCTTCATTTTATACTGGATCACACTTGCAATTCCTAACTGTGCTTTTGCTTTAGGAGATTTTTAACCTGTTTTATTAGTTTCTTACACTGATCTGTACTGAGTCTATACAGTGCTAATTTAAAAAATTTTAATAAAACATAAATGTGGTGAAATTAATCACAGAAATCTAAGTATATGATGTCAACCCTTTATCACCCACCCAGACTTAGCTGATCTGATGAAAAAATGTTTGCACATTTTCTTGAGAAGATCTATTTTCCTTAAAACCACATTAACTGACATTATTTATGCTAAAATCTGAACTTTTTTTTGATTATGCCCCATACAAGCTCTTTCATGATTTTAGGAGAAGCTGATATTAGACTAACTAGCTTTTAGCTCCTCATATCATCTCATTTCACTTTTTAAATCAGCAGCACTCTTTACTAGTCCTGTGGAACTTTTTCCCCAGAAATCAAGATTTGTTTAAAATCAACATTAATATTCAGAGAGCTCCTAAACCAATTCTTTAATACTACTGGGTGCAAGTTATTGGGCACAGTAGATTCTAAAATGCTTAATGGTTTTTGTTTCACATCTTCCCCAGTTACTAATAGAATAGAAAGTACTTAATTAATCACTGTAAGAGATGAATACATCATGCTAATGATGAATACTTCTGTTTTTCCTGCATAGTGATTGACAATTTTGCAATCCTGGTCAAGTTCTGGATCTGTGCCATTTGAACGATTTCATTTGTTTCTGATTTAGTTAAAATATTCCTTCTCCATCCCATCAGTAATAAATTCTTTTTATATGCCTTTTAACTTTCCTTGTTAATTGCCTGCTTTTTCTGACTGCTAACTTGGGCCCACAGTGAGGAGTTTCCCTGTGCTCTCCATCTTCTGCATGTGCTACTGGTCGTGTCAGCTGCTTTCATCTTTCGCAAAGAGTTCTGTAGTCTTCTGGCTACCTCAAGGGAAACAAGTAGAGTGATACAACTAGATCAGACCTATGAGAAGAAGCAACAGGCCCTGAGTATCTGGCATTCACATTGCATTTCTCAGGTGTCCTTCCTTAGGACTAGTTCCAGCCCGGACTCCTGGACAGAACAGGACACAGGTAGGTTTGGTGAATGGGGTTCATCAAAAGGTTCATTCCAGGAGCACATTACTGACATGGGTTGATATACTAATGCAGAGAACCTGGTAAGAAATACAATCCTTACTGATTTTTACAGGATCTGCCTGGCTCTGTGTGTTGGGTCTGGCTGAGATGGAGCTCATTTTTCCATAGTAGCCTTCACAGTGCTGTGCTTTTCACTGATAGCTGGAAAGGTGTTGATAACACACCAGTGCTTTGGGTACTGCTAAGCAGGCACAGCATCAGCACTGTCTCTCAGCATT
Source organism: Machaerirhynchus nigripectus (assembly GCA_013397975.1). Classification (NCBI taxonomy): domain Eukaryota; kingdom Metazoa; phylum Chordata; class Aves; order Passeriformes; family Dicruridae; genus Machaerirhynchus; species Machaerirhynchus nigripectus. The sequence goes on along the minus strand of VZRQ01004000.1, from coordinate 1,072,070 downwards.
CCCTCCCATCAGTAGGTTAGTGGTGGGCAAGATCCTGAGAGGGGACAAAACCAGGCCAGCTGACCCAAATTAACCATATGACATCAGCTCATATATAAAAGCTAAGGGAGGGAGGAGGAAAGGGGGGCATTCATTATTTACAATATTTGCCTTCTGGAACAAGCGCTACACGTGCTGAAACCCTGCTTCCCGGGAAGTGGCTCAATGTCACTTGCTGATGGGAAGGAGAAAAAAGGGTTTTGTTCTCTTTGATTGTGTGCACTCAACTTTTGCTTTTCCTTTAGTAAGCTGCCTTATCTCAAACCATGAGTCATTTTCCATCTTGTTTTTTCTCCCCTGGCCAGCTGGGAGGGGGTAGGGGATAAGGCGGCTTGAGGGGCATGTGGCATCCAGTGAAAGTTAACCCATCACACCCTCCTTTATCAAATAACCACAAAAAAATTAGAGAATTTATCTTTTTTTTTTCCTAGTTAAACATATGGTAAAGATACTTTATTATTTCTTCTCAAGAAACATGTTTATTCTTGCAGAATAAACCAATGAACCACCACTTTTCTCCTACTGAATCCAACAGAAAAAAAAAAGTATCCACTGAAATAAAGGCACAAGAGTATGGCCAAAGGTAATCTGCAGGAAAAATAAACTACACTCTCAAAATTGCAATTTGGGGGTTTTATTTTTAATTAAGAAGCCTGAGAGGTATCAAAAGGATCTAAGTGCAGGAAAAGTTTTAAGAGGTTATAATAAGCGGCTTTTGAATTAGAGGTAGCAAAATATTAAATAAGTAAATTTTCAATCAGGGTAATTTTTAATTGACCTCTAAATTAAAAATAGTTTGATTATACACTGTTTGAAGAAAATTAATTATCCTTCTTTTCCTTCAAAGTATGGAAATTTTAAGGCCAAACCAATTTCTAACCCAAAGTTAAAGAAGGCCAAATATAGGGCTTTAAAAGCTAGGTGCAACCTTAACAATTGGAAGAATACTGCTGTTCTATAATAAAGAGAAGGTAGACGTGACAAAACTTCCTGAGACAGCTACAGATTTTATAACAAGAGGGGTGAACCAAAACCTAAAAAATCCAGCTTACAGAATTTATCTGAAACTCCCTTGATGTGTGGTATTGAGTAGTCTGAAATGGGACTAGTGCAGGGAGGTGCTCCTGGGACGTGCTGCATCTCCAGAGGAAACTGCAATCTGCTGGTGTTAGCTAGGAAAACATACACTCGAAATGGGGCACTGCATTTCCTCCTCTCTGAGACATTACTCTGTAAGTAGAACAGAAAACTGAATGTTTTCTGTTATTATAATTTCAGCAATGCAAAGCTTGTTTCACACATGGAACCACTGCCTCTCAGTCCAGCATCCTGACTTCTGTCAGTTGGTGGGGGACCTGTAAGATAAAGATAAGATGATGAAGATTCAGTCAAGGTGAAATAGCATGTTACAGCTTAACTCAGACTTCCCTGATACCATCAGGGCTGAACTTAACTGTTGGTTGCACTTTACTTTCTGGATGTAATGATGAAATACAGTCATTGAATTACCTTGAGTCACCCAGTTGCTGGGCAATTCAGGTTTCTATAAAACGTGATTATATAGCTGAAATATTGGAGAAAGTAATATATCAGCAACAGAACTGGGTGCCTAATAATTCATTTGTGATGAGGGGCCTTTTGCTTCATTTTCTATTTGTAATTTTCACATGCAATTATCAGATTTTTTGTTAAATAATTTCTATACATATTTTTCATATGCAGGTTATTGGATGGCACTTTAATCAAAGTATCTGGTATTAGAAATTCATAAGGGACTTTTGCTATTGGACATAAAAGTCATGTGTTTTTTTCCTAACTGGTTGAGGATATCTCTCAGAATCTGCCTGCTAGTAAAAATAATAATAATTACAAATGCAAAGTCATCACTGCATTGATCATTCATGCCAATAAACCAATATGCTGGAATATTTGTGGAAAGCAAACACAAAAAGGATGTGAATAGTTAATTACAGCTCATTCATTTGAGCAACTATTTGCAAAAAATGCTTGGGAATGTTCCATAAACAGTAGCCACCATTATCTTCTTCCCTCTCCTGTCTCTGATCCTCTTTGTCTGCTGAAGGACAAATGCCAGCATTCAGTTGTCTTTTCAGGACTCGTCAAAAAGCCATATGCAATGTGAAAACTCAGTTAATAATACTTAAACAGAAATATAGAATAATTAAATAGAAATCCACTGTAGAGTAGAGAATTATGGTTTGTACTGCCCAGTATATACTATCTGTTTGTAAAAAAATATTTTAAATGAATGTAATATATATATTAGCTAATTTTACAAGATACAGATATTTGACTCTGGGTAGATTTTCCCCAAATCCCTGGTGACTCCTTGTATGAATCACAAAAATTGAAGTGTGATTTATATCAACTGTCTCATAGTTTGGAATTCCTAGCAGAAGACATATATCCCTTTATTTCAATGCATAGATACATGGCTTCTCTGATCCTTTTTACAAATGATTTCCAGTTAGCACATGGCCTAATTCAGAGAGTTATCCACTCTGCTTCAGTCATTAAAGTAGAATTGGAAGAAAAACTACTTGATCTCCATCCATACCCAAACGCTTCTGCCTCGCCAGCAAGAATTCACTGATTCCTCTGGATAACTATATTATAGACCTGAGTACATTGGGCATCAAAAAAGCTGAAGATACAATCTGCATGACATTTACATATATTTGCATATATTTGCCTGGCCAGAAAATATCACTATTCAGATTTTCACATTATAAGAGAGCTAATGGAAGTATTCTCTGTTCCTTTGGTGTGCCTTTAGCTTTTTTTTTCTTTTTCAGGCATCTGTTTTACTCACAAACTTTCTAAGTTGTCCCTGTGTCCCAGCTTTGCTTTGGCTCCACTGTCTTCAGAGATGTTTTTTCCATTTTTGTCCTTACCCTGACTTTACCCACTCTAGACAACTTTTTCATCCCAGCAGTATTCTTCCAAAACATCTTAATTCACCGTTATTAATCTATTTGAAGAATTTGCACTGTTAGCTTGTGGTAGACTCACTCAACTTTGTCCTTCACAATCCTATATCTCCTCTCCAGTTCTTCCTCCACAGCTTCTTATGTGTTTTATCGCCACTGGGAAAGCAGAACAGAAGAGCAGAACAGAACAGGGGGACAAGATTCGTGCTGCAGTCCCTGGACTCAGGTTGGTTCCATTTAGCTAATTTCAGCAGCCTTTCCATTTTCTGTCAGGCCAACACAGCCATCACAAACTGTGTGTTCAATGACATTCAGCTGCCATCCCAGATTTCCCAGATGGAGCACAAAAGCTACAGAACTTACCAGAGAGCTGCTGGAGAATGGAGATAGAGTTTCCAAGTCTATGTAGTCGAATTATTTTGTGCACTTTTCACCTCTTAAATGTCCTAGATACTTTCTGGTAAGATGAAGAGATTGCTACAAGAGAACCAACCACGAGGACTAGCATATTAGAGGGGAAAAAACAGGGAAATGTTTCTTCTTAAAAACTAGGGAAAACCCCCTCAGGATTTAGATATCTGAAGTCTATGCTAAAATAAGGAGAAAGCTGTTAATAGATAACAGTGATTACTGTAACCCTCATAGGAACAGAAAGGCAAAAATCAACCTCTGGGCCCTTTTCCTTGGACTCAAAATCACACTGGATAAGATTAATGATTTCTGTATGGACGTCCATACCACAGTTAGAGGTGTGCTCTGTTTTAGGCCAAGAGCAGCAGTATTCTTTAAGGGTATCTGTTTTCTTAGTCAGACTTTCAACTAACTGCCAAAGCTAATCATGTTGTTTCTCCCCTAGAGTCCTGATTCAGTCAATTCAGGGGCAAAGATTTTGTATAGAATTTCTTCCCCAATTAGAGATTTCCAGAGACTGGTTTCAAGTGGCTAATGAGAATGTACAGGGATTATAAACACACTTTCTTCTGGATATTTTGGGTATGATTAATCCTGTTTCCTGACTTTAGAGCACTAATATGTATATAATGAATTCTTTCTACTGTTGTCCTCATTTTCTTTAGATTTCAGGTATGAAAAAAGGGGTAAAAAATGAAGTTGATTAGAACTACATTTGGCATTAAACAATTGGGTTGGAGTTAGGAAAATGGTTTTGAAAGGATTTTTCTGCCACTGTTCACAAACTACTTGAACTTACAAAGTAGCCAATGAAAGCTTAAGAACCTTGTGGCAAATTCTCTGCTGAAAGCAGGTTTATATATTCCATTTCTCATACTGTCACTAAAAGTGAATGTATGTATTCTTGCGTTAACAGTTTAAAGGCAGACTGAAGCACAGCTGCAGGAGAAGCAGTTATCAAAGTTATGGTTAAGTAGCTCGTTGCTGCTAGCTCTGCAAAAAGATTGTGCCTAGTGCTTGTTCTGTTTTGATTTTAAAAGTGTTTCTTAATGAATTTAGGTGAAATCTAACCAAAGAATCCTATATAATCCTTATCTAAAGAAATCAAACCCTGTAAGCTTGTTATTATTGGTAGACCAGAACCTCTGAGGGAAAAAATTATTGTGAAATAACTGAACAGTGTAAAATGACAGGTTAGCCAGGTCAACAGAAGTACTGGAGGAGTGCCATATATTTTGCTACTAGTGAATGTATTACCAAAGCATATATCTGTCTAGGAAAGGATTAAGAAATACATTTTAAGTGCCTATATACAGGCACTTCTTCCTTTTGAATGAGAGGCTTCCTTAAGGATAATGTAGGAAGAAGTCTGTAGGATTTAAGAAAGATGTTTTCCTTTGAGGAAATGCCTTGCAATCCTCCCTTGTATTATTTTAGCTTTGGGAGAAAAAATCCCCAAAAGAAACAAACAGACAAACAAACAAACAAATCAATTTTTTGTTTGTATGGATATGCTCTCTATTGAGAAAAAATCAGAGAAGGTTTTCTGCTATTTATTCTACCTGATCTTTTCTTCCACTGAGCTATAACATTAGTTGGTATCTTCTCCCAGTCTCTAGTCAGGACTAAGCGAAGGAGAAAGAGGTTGTAAAATGTCTTACTAGCTATAGCTGTTAAATTTTGTTCAAGGTAACTGCTTTAGTAGATCTAAGACTTCAAGAACAACTGTTCTGTTTGTGTGCACATATGCTTCTATTTTTCTCTGTATACTCAATACTGCAATTATGAGCCTCGATTACTGTTACTTTAAAAACTTAAACTGGATCAATGGATCTGCTCCAATTTTTGTAAGTCTCAAACTGTCAGCCAGTGCTTAAATTGCAAATTCTATCTGACAAATGCCCATTTATGAAATATATTACAGCATGGTTCACATCCACCTTCAGAGAAACAGAGTGAGAGAATGTAACTGATTGCAGAGGTTAATTTGGTCCATATACTTTGTCAATAGCAGGTCTGAGGAAATTAGCAGCAATAATTACAATACTGGTGTAAGTCATGAATCTTATTAGTGTGATTTTTAGCAATTTAAGGACTGAAGGATCATGCATGTCAGGACTTCAGTAATATCCTTGGCTTTTAATAAATGTCAAAAATAGAATTCAGCAGGTTTTTGTGTGCAAGCTTAATCACTATCCAAGAACATAGAACACACAATGATAATTTTCAAGACAGTGTTACAAAATTCAGATTCGAGCCAAATTGGATATGGATACTACTAGACTGTATTTTTTATAAAAGGAAATATGGTCTGATTTTCTCTAGTACATCAATCAGAAGTAATTTTCCTTTCTTTTCCATTTGAATGTCTGTATATGTGTACTAGTTCTGTCTGAGATGGAGTTAATTTTCTCTACAGCAGCCCTCATAGCTCTGTGCTGTGCACTAGTATCTAGAAAGGTGTGGGTAACACACCAGTGGTTTGGGTACTGCTGAGCAGTGCTCCCAAAGCATCAGTGCTGTCTCTCCAACATTCCTTCCTCACCACAAGGCTGGGGGTGGGCAAGATCTTGGGAGGGCATGTAGCCAGGACAGCTGACCCACAGGGACCAAAGGGATATTCCATAACAAATGGCATCTGCTCAGACAGAAATTCTAAGAGAAGGGAGGAGGAAGAGGAACATTCGTTATTGTGATATTTGCCTTCCAGAACCACCATTAAATGTACTGAAGCCCTGCTTCCCAGGAAGTATCTGGACATCACTTGCTAATGGGAAGCAGAGAATAAATTCTTTGCTTTCCTTTGCTTCTGCACACAGATTTTGTTGTATTAAACAGCCTTTATCTTCACCCACACAGGGAAGTGGTAGAGTGACTATCCTTAGAGGTATTTAAAAGATGTGTAGATGTAGCACTTAGGGACATGATTTGGTGGTGGAATTTGCAGTGCTGGGTTAATGGTTTGACTAGATGATCTTAGAGGACTTTTCCAACCTAAACAATTCTATGATTCTCTGGGGTAGGAAGATAGAATTCATTAAAGATGTAAGTATTCGAAGGCAAACCAGGTAAAAAAAAAGTAGTCTCCTACTGAGTGTAATAGAAAAGTTACTTACTGGACATACCAAGAAGACTGAACACAGTTTTCCAACTTCTTAGGTGATCCTTCTACTTATTTCCAGGGATACGGGTATTCACAGGCTCTAGATAAGATGGATATTTTTGAGGAAATGTCAATAGCTTATTGCCATATTAGTGCTGCACTTCTACAGGGTTTGTTCTCAATCCAATATCACTCAAGGTTTCTATTACTACTGTCTAGAAGTATACAAAAATTATTATATTGGTATGGCACCAAGTGGGGAAGGACTTCCAGCATACTGATGTCTTGTTTAGAATCCAAGATAGATAAGCCCTGAGTTGAATAGTACAGAAATGTTCTAAAATAAATTGTTTTAATAAATGAAATGTTCTAGATAAATGTGAAACATTTTATGAACCCAGGTTTCATGAAGTTAGTGTGTTGGAGCTGCCAGCACTGTAAGTTCTGATGAACAGATTAAACAAAACAACAGACAGGTACCGCTGATCCTCCCATCCAGCTGGAAAAAGCACTCATGAAGTCTTTTTCAGGTATGCAATTTGTTTTAGTCCCAACAGTGGATTTATGAAGACATGAATGGAATAAAGATGCTGAGATCCTCTGCTTGGTGTCAGCAGAATCCTTACAGGCTTTATAGAGTTCTTCTAAATATAATGAACAACTTTAACTTTTCTAAAAACAGTCCTTCAGGCACAAATGGTTCATTAGTATACTAGTATTTACCTTCATCAGATATATATGGAGCCTGCCTCATGCTCACAGCAGGATCCCTGCCTTTCTTCTACCCTTCCAGGATTTCTATCTGTTACAGGATAAGAAAAATGATTTATTTTTATTCTGAGTTTCAAGCTTCTATTTTACTGGCTTCTCTAGTTTACTTTTTCAATTTATAGATGAATTTGCTGCTTCTAAACACACAACTCAATATGTAGACATATAGGACTAAAATTTACATGTGTACCTGTGATGGTATGTGTGATGTCTAACACTGGCTTTTATTTGTTCACATAAGACAGATTTCCTAGTTTCATTTTCACATACAATACTGACAATAGTACCTTGCCCTACCCGTAACTTCTATATTCCTACAATTGTAAGTTTGATTTAGTGTTACACTTGAGTTTCTTCTTGTTTTTCTTTTTTAAATACATCAGCTCTTCCACTACACACTGAAGTCAAATCTTCCCAACTAATGTTCTCTCACATGTGGTTAGGATATATAATATAATACTTTTCTGCTATACAAACCCTAAATTTTGGCTCTTGTCTTTGAATATCTCTTGCATTCTCTTAGTCTTACAGGATTTGGGCTTATCCAATTTACACCTGCCCTTCAAGGATTTATATTTCTTTTATTTCCCGATACAGATATGATGTTATCTCTAATCTGATCTTGGACTGATGTCGGATCTTTTCTCAACATCTGTAGAATATATCTACAGTCGCTACAGTTTAGAGCTATCTCTTAGAGATAAGACACTGAATTCTTTTTCTCTGTGATTTAACTGGACTCAGAAGTGTTTCCATAACTATTAGTATTAAGCTTTAGTGTGATTTCTTGAAACAAAAAGCATTCCTTGGAGAGACAATCCCTTTTATGTGTATAAAACCAGAATGACGTGGCTTTCAGATATTTGGTGCAATTGTGGGAATTACAGAAGCAAAAATGGAGACAATGAATCATCTGGCTGGAATCCATGATGTAACCAGTGTCAGACAAACATATTTTAAACCTGCTCTTTTTCTATTTATTTCTATTTTTCTTCCAAATAATACAGTTTGCCTCAGACTTACAGATCTTCATTTAGAGGGTTCCCTATCAGAGACCTGCACCTGAAGTGGGCAGTCACTCTGCACTAAAATTTTTTTGGGAGTATTAATGCTCTGGTTTGGAAGGTGCTACTGCAGAAACAAAAATTATTTGGAAATGCCTGTAGTAAGAAGAAATGAGATAAAAGAAGGAAAGACAGGAAAGACAGGAAAGACAGGAAAGGGAGGGAGGAAGGATGGAAGGAAGGAAGGATGGAAGGAAGGAAGGAAGGAAAGAAGGAAGGAAGGAAGGAAGGAAGCAAGGAAGGAAGGAAGGAAGGAAGGAAGGAAGGAAGGAAGACATGAACCTCTGACTATAGGGTTGCTGTTACGAAGTATCCTGCCAATGACACTGCCATTTAGATTTGCCAAAATACTTGTTAACATATCATACCGTGACATCTTAAAAGGCATCATTACAGTTTATCATGTTGCGGATTTGTAGAAAAATAGTATGTGACAGTCATTTCAGTGGAGACCATCACGACCTTAGTGTCAATGGGAAAATCACAGACCATTTATGTGCACATTTTCTGGCATAAACAAAACTTAAGGACAAAACCAAATGGAGAAATATAAATGCTTCAGTGGACTAATACATAAACCTGCATTCAGATTTGAATTTTTTTGCAACACCCTTCTTCTTAAAAGAAACTTTCACCTCAGTGTGTGTGTGTGTGTGTTCCCAAAGATTTGGGACAGACACAGCAACATGGATCGCTGAAGTCTGGGTTGAACAAGACTTATTAGATCACTAAATTTATGCCATTCCCGTCTTAAGATATCTACTCAACTATTTGTCAAACCAAATCCCTTTCTGTATTCATGTCACTTTGGAATTCCCATTATTTTTACTATACATTCATTGCAACCCCAAAGTTTTCTATGGCTAATTTGACAAATAACTGGCTTTAGTATTGCCTTCTTCCAGTTTTCCCTCCTTCAAAAGGCTCATGTATATAGAACCAGCTATGACATGCTGTTGCTCCCTAAGAGGTGCTCCAGTAACATGCATCTACTGGATGCATTTGGGAGTAAATGCATTATTAATGGATCATTTTGAGTTTACAACAGCCTATAAAAATTAAGCATTCTACAGGCTTCAGATGCCTCCAGTTTCACTGTGTCCTGCTCTGAGTTCAATGGAGGGAAATAAAATTTTGTTCATAAACTGCATGTTACAAGGCTGAAGCAGACACTCTAATGAACATTGAATGCCCTTATTTTGTGTTTTCTGGAACAGTAAGTTGGCTTTAGTACCAGCTCTTAGGGGATAATTTGTTACACATAAGTTTTGTCATAAGAATAGATCACTGCCTTTTTTCATCATAGCTCATAATCTTAGAAAAATGTTAGTCTTAAGGAGCCACAATAGGACCAAAACCCCATATATGTCTGATTAAGATATGCTCTTGAGCCAGCCAACAAAACTGACGTGAAAACCTATGGGCTATTTTACTAGTCAGCTAAAATAAAGCTTTTCATTTTGGAGAAGCATGAGTGTACTACCTGTTTTGATGCAAGTTTCTCTGGTGTGAGCCAAGTTATCTCTTATTTTTTTTTAGCTTTTTAGCTAGTGATGTTAGTGTATCTTTACCTAATGCCAAGGAAGATGTTGCAAGAACACAGAATGAAAAGCATGTTCAAATGCTGAAGGATGTGGGCAAAGCCAGTGGTGACAGATAAACAAAGGAGGAGTTCCACGAAGGAACAAAATGAAAGAGCTTTTTGAAAAAAAGGCAAGGGGTGTGTTCATTCTGTGCATTATTTTCACTTCCTTACTTTATTCTATTAATTTCTATATTTTCCATTTCTTCTATGGAAAAGTACCCTGAATCCATTTCCTTGGAAAATAACCTTTATAAAAACTTTCATGCAAAATTATCCTTTATTATTGCTGAATTCCATTAAATACTTTTCAATTATTTCCGAGTCATTAACTATCTGAATCCAAACAATCTATGTGGTAAAATGTAAACAGGGATTTTCAGCCCAGAGACTGCTTCTAAGGGCCCCAGAAAGCTAAGAAAAGAGAAGCTTGTTGCCAAGGGGTTCAAATTTGTTATCCAGCGTCCTTCACTTGAAAATATGCAGAATAACATAAAACTAAAAAAGTATGTAGAATAAAAAGAATTACCAAAAAAAAAAAAAAAGAGAGAAAGAGAGAGATTAAAATCATTGATGAAAATTGTACCAGAAGCAGCAATTGTCTTTTTGCATGGCTAGAGGCATATTCTTTTTACTTATTGTTCCAGGTTCTTTGTGAAGTGCCAATAGCTGTACTTGGCATTGTACAATACTCATACAGCCTCTAGAGAAAAGAGCAGGCATTGACAAGGAGACGGGGCAAAACAGACACCGTGCCTTGAGCAGCACAAAGGGAGTGAAAAGTAGGAGGGTTGGCGCTTTTTTCTCCTATCTTTTCTGGCCATCATCAAAAAATAAGGCCTTAATTTTGAAGATTTACGACCGGGCGCTTTGGGAAAGCTGGCCCCGCGCGGTGACACGGCGCAGGCGAGGCCCCGCGCGGCGGCCGTGCGGACAGCCGGGGGCCGTGCGCACAGCCCGAGTCCATGCGGAGAGCCGGGGGCCGTGCGGAGAGCCGGGGGCCGTGCGGACAGCCGGAGGCCGTGCGGAGAGCCGGGGGCCGTGCGGAGAGCCGGGGGCCGTGCGGAGAGCCCGAGGCCGTGCGGACAGCCGGAGGCCGCGCCGCGCTGCTCGGCGCCGCGGAGCCGATGGTGGGCCCGCCAGCGGCGGCTGCAGTGCGCCCATGGCCCCGCTAGAGGGGCCAGTTGTTCCTGCCTGGCCGATCCCTACCCGAGCGCTGTGCGTGCACCGCCTCCTCACACCGCCGGCTAGGTGCCACTTATTTCCTTTCTCTAGCAAGCAAACAAATTGTTTGCCTCTGTAACAAATGAACAGACGGCTACTGGACTTGCATGAACTACCTGTTTTACAAAGCCCGTAGGAAGGCTCCAAGTTTGGTGCCTTGTGCTGTCATTCCGCAGTGGTAAATACAGCTTGCCTTCAGGATATGCTCAAAGCTCAGAGTCTCTTCCACCTTTGGAGCTGAATTGCTCATGTGAGGGTAAATGGGAAGATCTGCTACGAGAATTATGATATTAAAGGTAGGATTTGGAGGATGCCACTTAAAGGGACTTTACTTGGCACTAGAAGCATCCCTGCAGAAACCAAGGTGATTGAAGTGAGCACAGCCTGCCTGAACATCTGCACATGCAATAGCTACCCAGGATACCACAGTCAGAAAACACTTCTGATCACTTTTAACTTACAGGATTTTAAATGGTCCTATTTGCCTTTAGAAAGCTGTCAAACAACCCTGAGTTTATAATTATAGCTTTGCTTTGAGAAGCAGTCAGTTATAAAGCAGCCTGGTAGACAGAGACATGCTAACACTCTCTTTGTATTTGGGGAAGACATGGGATATGGGCCCAGACTTCCTCTGTTTATTCCCTTTGCTTTTCCTAATCTGTTCTTAACTGGGCACCTGCTGCAGCAAATGAGAAAGCATCAGAGGAAGAGGAAATGGAAATGTTGCAGTGCGAAGTATGGTTAATAACATTTTTTAATGCATGCGGAGAAATATTAAATTAAAAAAAAATTAATGGAGGTCAAAAGCCAGCTTCTAATTCTCTTCAGGCAAAAGAAAGAATTTATTAAAAAGCAGAAAAGGTATCTACAGAGAAAATTTCCCTGTTCACTTTATGTACATGAAATATAGACATCATCTTGACATTCAGCTGATGAAAGAGAAAGAAAGAAACTGAAATTACCACTCAGAGAGTTAACAGTAGCCATATTTTGGGATGGGCGACAAAATCTCAGCACACTCTGTTTGACACAGGATGTTGTAGAGATCTTTTAAAGTTTGCAGTGCCATTTCCTAAGAAATCTTTTTACAGAACCAGCTTTCATCATACCATATCTTCAGTACAGATAATCTTGGCATGGCATTATTTTACATACTGCAGCTAGCTGAAAATCTGAAGAAAGGATATCCAGATCTGACTGTATGGATTTGACAAAAAGAACTGGAACACAGAGGAAAAGAAGCATGCATCAAACGTGCCTTTTATTACTGGAGGCATCTTCTCTGCCGACAAAAATATTTGTTTAAGTTTTTGCGACAAGATCCAGGTGTAGTTGATCAAATAACCTAAAACTGCCTGATGACTAAAAAATCCCAGAAAGCACCCCAAGTGTTTTTTAATTTTCTGTGTTCTGTGTGCTGGAAGCATGATTCTCAGTATGGTTCTCCTGCACAACCTGTGAGAGGACGGAAAAAGGAAGATGATTTGAACCAGTTGCTACATTTTACAGAGAGAGTTCGCAGGGGAAAATGTAATAAATGTTTTAAAAATGTCACTGTTCTGCTGCCAGTAAAGGCAATTGCAAACCTCCATAGTTTTCTCCCAGAGACATGCACAAAGGCTGGGCACTGCTTGGATGTTGCATAAGCTTTGGAAATAGGGTATTTTGTAGAGGCTTTGGACAGGCCTCTCTGCACAGAGGTGAATTTCAGGCAACAAATCAGGACACTTGTCTCAAACACAGGATTTTAGGGTTTGTTTGTTTTGGGGTTTTTTTTGTAACATGTAGCCTTCCTGTATTAAATTCCTTGTGCTTCACCAGTCTTGTTAAAATCTGACGTTATTTCCCCTGGTATAACCCCCAATTTATTCTTTACTCAAGACTGCACAAGGTTTCATCCTGGGAGAAGGTTTTTTCCTTTATCCATTTCCTTAAAAACATAATTATTTTTCTGTAGGAGTTTTCTGTGATCAGAGCTGTTCCTGGCTTCATGAACACACAGGAAGATGAGGCTCTTACATTCTAGTTATAATTACAAACAATTAAATCCGAGACCTGACACTAGGAGCAGACCTTTAAGAGTCAAGAAACAACTGCCCAGAAATAGAAGGAATTGCAAGTAGTGCTCGAAGTTCAGTCATGTATAAAAATTTATAACACGACCGAAGGGCAAGTCTATCATTTTCACTTTCTTCTTTGGCTTGTATTATTTAAAAAGTTATGTTTTAAATCTAAAAGGATAAGGTCTGCATTCATTACCTTACAACATCTTTAGCAGGACCTTTTGTCTTGAGCTCAGTACTGTGCCAGCACAGTTACACAGCTCCTGCCCCGGAGCTGGCTTCTGCTTTGGCACTTCAGTGTGCAGAGGGAATATTCCACTATGTAGGCATCTCATGTAGGTGTATAAATTCTCCACCACCTTTTCAGTCTCTGAAGAACCTTATCCCAAAATACTGAACTGAAGGCTATTATCTAGCTAATCAGCAAACAAAAGTTTTTCCACAAGAATTATCTGAAGAGATATTCATAACAGGCTCCCTGCAAATATTCTAATCCAATCTGTTGTGTAAATATTACAGCTGGGGCTGACAGGGAATGCATGTGCATTGTAAGCAATGATAAAGCCGGAGCGTCAGCCTGGATATGTGCAGCTGTACACGCAATGGAAGCCTTGGACCACAGCAGTGGGAAACTGTGAGTGTCACCAGTGATGTCATGGGCGTTTCAGGGCACAAGGAAGTGATCTGAAATCATGCCTCTGTGGCATTTGCCAGAAAAACAGTAACTCTTGTGGTTTTTCTGCTTCTGCAGCATTGTACATCACAAAAACTCTGGATTATACCTAATTTTTATGTACCGAGTGCTTTTTCACGAACAAGGCATTTTTGCACTCTCATGGTTTATCAGTATCTGAAGGTGTAACATCAGCTTAAAGAGCACAACCAAGCTGATTTTATTTTATGTCTGTTTTCCAACCTCTGTGGAAATGTGTCAGACAATGAGATTAATACCATATATGCCAACGATACAATTCATTAATATTTTGCTTGGCTCTTCTGTAGTTTCAGAAACCAACGGCAAAGTCCTGCAACCTATATGGACCTGCTTTCCATATAGACCCTTTGTCAAGCAGCTGTATGTTGCAGAGGAAAATGGTCCAGGAACAAAAAGTCAGGTGGCAAAAACAATATAGTAGAGGAATGTACTTTGTAAAGGGACTAATTTTGTCCTATGTCCCACTTAAGAGATACTCTTCCTGGCTGCAGTCCAGAGACAGGATGCTCCTGCTCCAAGACCCAAAATATTTAGTGTATCTGACTTTTTGCATGTGGCATTGAGAGCAAGAGGGACAGTTGTGTTCTACTGCCAGTGATACAGAAAAATATCCAGAGACAGGAGAGACTGAATGGGTCACCCCAGGGCCTGATGGTGCTGTTGACCTCAGGAGTCATGGTTATTTCAATGGGCCCTGTGCACAGAGGTATTGCCAGAAGCAATATGTGCATTCCAGCTTTGGAACCTATGAGAATATGAAACCTGAGTTTCATTTCTGAAAGAGGCAAGGATGTCCTTGGTTTGGGCAATGTGCAGAAAAAAGAAAGAGTAAATCATAGTTACAAACTAATTATGTCTGCATGTGCATTGATTTTGTATGTGTATGAGTGTGTGTACAAGCTTTCGTGTTAAACTGCAGGCTAGGAAACTGTCCCATTTCATTACACTGGGATATAATTTTAAAACACTGTCTTGCTCCAGTTTTGAATTGTATAACTCTTATCAATCAAATAAAGGCAAGGAGGTAATTAACTTTCAAAATAGGAAATATAAGGAGGAAAGTTAGTCATCTAATCCAAGATCTGCAAATACAATATTGGTGGGGGGCTTATTGTTACTCGTCCTTTTCCTACTATTGGGGTGAGCGTTTTCCATTACTCCAAGGAAGCAGACATATGGGATGCTCTGTCTGGCCTCAGCTATTACCACAGTTCATTGCCTCCTGCATCAGCTTTGCACCCTCTCAGCTGGGAGTTTTGTTTCTTTGACAGACTCCCAACAAGGTCACAAAACTGATTAGTAGGGGAACAGCCCTAGAGATCAGTGCTGGTCCTGAACAGGGATAGATTACTCTGGTGGAAAGTAGCTTGTGTTGAAACACTGGACCCATTTCAAACCTTTTCATGTATGAAGGACACCAAAAAACCCCCAAACCAAAACTATAATTTTGGATATTTGCTTTATATTCCAGTTTTACCAAAGATTAAAATACTGTAGCCTAGGTGCAGAGTAGAAGGTTTTGTTGCCGTTTGCTTTGGGTTGGTTTTTATACAGACTGCTTTAGATTTTTGTCATTTTCCCCCATGCTAAACCTGTCTTCTCAATAGGAAAAAATGTAAAGCACATAATTTTAAAAATAGTTTTCATCATAATGTTGTCAGGGTTTAATCCCAGCCAGCAAATAAGCCCCACACAGCCTCTCACTCACTCCCCTCAGTGGGAAGGGGGAGAGAATTGAAAGAGTACCAGCAAGAAAACTCAGAGGCTGAGGTAAAGACAATTTACCAGGTAAAGCAAAAGCCACACACCAAGCAGAGCAAAACAAGGAATTCACTTACCACTCCCTATGGACAAGCAGAGGTTCAGCCATCTCATGCAGGAGAGCAGGGCTCCATTTCATATTGATGCCTGGGGTGACCACCTAAAAGCAGAGGCTAGACAAGAATAAGGGAATAAAGATCGGTATTTATTTGAAGGGCCTTCAAAGGTACACCCTGGGGAGTCAAAGGCTACACCCAAGATGGGCCCCAGGTCACAACTTCTTCATACTTTTGTAAGTTTAGTCCCTTTGCATATCAGGATCAATTCTCCAATTACAACCCCAGTTAATGATGTAACTACCCCAAGTTTGCCCTCTTCTTTCAGAGGCCTTAGTTTACATATTTTGGGGCCTGGGACAATCTAGGTGTCCTTGGAGAGCAAACCAAGGACAATGGTCCTAGAATGGCTTGTTATGTCTAACCAGCATGAGAGAACAGCAGCTAAGATGCGACAAGAAACTTCAGAGTTACACACTAGGCAGTACAGGATTTGAAAAATATAAAAGTTAAAACCTAAGGCATCAATATGATGGTGGCTTGGGAAGACAAATGCCACCCCTCCGAATGTTCCACCCTTCTTGCTTCTTTCTCCACCTGTATATGCTGAGCATGATGCCACAGGGTATGGAATATCCCTTGGGACTGTTGGGGTCAGCTGTCCCAGCCTTGTCCCCTCACAACTCCTTGTGTATCCCCAGCCTTCACACTGGTGGGGTGGAGTGGGAAGCAGAAATAGCCTTGGCTGTGTGTCAGCCCTGCTCAGCAATTGCTAAAACATCCCTTTGTTATCAACACTGTTTTCAGCACAAATCCAAAACATAGCCCCACACTAGCTACTATGGAAAAAAATGCAGAATTCTTGATGAGTAATCATTCAAGCTTTTAAGCATTTCAAATAATATTAAAGCTTTTCCTCTGTTAAACTACATAAACAAAAATTTATTCCAAACTTAATGTAAGGTGTCCAAATTGCTTTCTATTTTAGAAATACCTTCCTTTTGTTTTGAGGTTACGATATATTCTGAGGTACCTTAGGAAAAAAATTTCGCTATTTTCCTTACAAAACCCCCAGACTGTACCTTCATTCTGTCCTAGGCTGAAGCAGTTGCCCATGGCATTTCCTTGGCAGTTCCTTCCATACCAGAGGGCAAGTTCCTCCTGTGAGCACATCCCAGCAGCCCTTGGTCATGGGAGATGTCACATCAACAGCCCTCCTCAAGGTTTTAGTTAAACAGCACCTCTAACAAACCTATGTATACCCCAGAATGTCCCTGATGACCTTTTCTTTTAGTCTATCTAGCCCTGGCCATATTAGAAAGAGTTTCCCACTCAGAGTAAAAAGACCTTATATTTTTGTCTTTGATTCCCCACCTCCCCAATAGTTTCTCATTTTATGTTATTTGTCTATAAGGTTTTGTAATCTTCCATACTATAAAATTATATTTATCATCTAATGATTATCTAATAAAGTATGTCCAAAAAAGGGCAATGAACCTGATGAAGGATCCGGAGCATAAGTATTTTGAGGAGCAGCTGACAGAGCTGGGGTTGTTTAGCCTGAAGAAAAGGATGCTCATAGGTGACCTTATCACTCTCTACAGCTGCCTAAAAAGAGGTAGTGAGGTGGGGGTCTCTTCTCCCAGGTAACAAGTAATAAGACAAGGTGAAATGGTCTCAAGTTGCACCGGGGGAGGTTTAAATCAGATATTATGAAAATTTTCATCACTGAAAGGGTTATCAAGCATTGGAACAGGCTGACTAGGGAAGCTGTGGAGTTACTGTCCCTAGAGATATTTAAAAGACGTGCAAGTATGGAGCTCAGGGACACAGGTTAGTGGTGGACTTGGCAGTGCTGAGTTAATGGTAGGATTCAATGATTTCAGAGTTCATCCCCAACCTAAATGATCCTATGAGTGTATGATTCTAAGATGTACAAGGAATTCCAGCATTTTTTCATTATTTCCAAGTTAACTATTCTTTTGTTGCTTTCTTTCATATAGACATTTATGTGGCCTTCTAAGCCACACTCATTTTTGACTGTGTGTCTTCCTTCATAATTAACCCCCTCTCACTGAACAATCTGCCCACACACATGCACGCAAATACAAACCCTTACCTTCAATCATTTCTTCATGTCTTGAGTTCATAGATTGATTTACATTGGGTTTTTTTCCCCCATCAGCTACTGGTAAATGAATGTTATTAATGTCAGGTCAAATACCTTCCTCTCTCTTTTTAAATTGGATTGCCAATGACAATAGGCTCATGGAAATTTCATCTGTTTCATTTCTTTTTCATGGTAGAGTCCTTTATCACATTGGCACATATATACATATACAGGGAATGAGTTACATGTTAATTAGATATTTTTGTTGTGACTGTTGTCTGCATTTGGATTTTGGCATTGTCTAATGAGTTGTATGAACTTCCTTCTTCATTCTCCAGGACTAGACTCCTACATTTTTGACGTGTCAATTTGCTTTTTATGATTTCTGCAGGTAGGCAGCACCAGAGAAGGGAAATAAAGTAATTTGGGGATATTCTTTATACTGCTTTGCAAAAATGGCTGCCTAGCATTAAGTGCCAGCTCTGCAACCTACTACTTACATAAATGGCCTAATTTTAAAATAGTAATTATTGTTGTTGAACATCTAGCACCTTCCACTAAGTGGAATGAACTTAAATTCTCAGATCAAACAGAATTACATAAAAACTCCAAGGTAAATGCTAGAATGTATAACTCAATCTAAGCAGAAACCTCAGATATACATATAAATTAGCATCACTATATTGAGTTCTCTTATTTTTACTTCATGTAAAATCCTATTTAGTGAGTAGATTTAAATACTTACACCTCCAACAGTAGTGTGTTAATGTAAACCATTTCTAAATAAGACTCACCAAAATATCCTTGTCCATCCCAAATGAATTATAAGATGATGTAGCTTCAACCTTTGTCTGAATCCTTTTGCAATGACTTGTACTTGCATTTGTCACATTAAGATTTGTTAAACAAAGTTGAATGTTTTCCATTTATAAGAAATAGCAGGAGTGTTTCAGTTTGAGTCATTTTTATTTATTAGGACTGTCTTTAATGGGTAACTTTTCAGATATATCCTCAGTTCTGCTTCAGATTTGAAAAAATTCTCCTGATCAGGAATACAACTTGCTTGATGCAGCACAGCAAAAGAGACAGACACAATATGGGCTTACAAGTGATGGCAGAAAACAAACTGTAGGATGTTTTCCCTGTATACCTGTTTGATGAAACATTTGTTGAATTGTGTTTATTTAGCCTGTTGGA
>VZRQ01004000.1:956581-1052977 GCA_013397975.1 Machaerirhynchus nigripectus | reverse complement strand
TTTTTTTTTTTTTTGGAAAATGGCTAAAATTTCAACAGGAAAAATAAGAACAGGGATTTTAATAAATTGCATTGTTCATATGTAATCTTACAGGCGAAGTCCTCTAAGGTATTTAATAAAGTAGGCCAGAGAACTCTCCTTTGTGGATAAAACTCTGTTGCAAGTTCCAAGATGTTGGTGAGATAGATCTATTACATTATTAGCTCTGGGGTAAGGTTTCCCAGTGCTGCTAAAATATGCTCAATTTAAATTCTATATTATATCACCCTG
The DNA here is from genome assembly GCA_013397975.1 of Machaerirhynchus nigripectus. NCBI lineage: Eukaryota > Metazoa > Chordata > Aves > Passeriformes > Dicruridae > Machaerirhynchus > Machaerirhynchus nigripectus. The sequence goes on along the minus strand of VZRQ01004000.1, from coordinate 1,052,707 downwards.
TCTGAATAATTTTATATCTATATTTTACTTTTAAATGCTTAGCTGACTCATGTATTTTAAAGAATTATAAACATTTTTTAAAAAAAAATATACATCTTTATGTTACCTTTGTTGTTTATTATATTTAACTAGAATAAAAGTGGATCGAGGCCAAGGTTAAAACTAGAGGTTGCACTATATTTACATTTTGTTCAATACCAGCACTTAAGAATAGCAGCCAAGCATTTAAAAATAGGCTGAAGGGGATGAAGAGATTTAGAGGGGAATGCCTGGCTGTCTCAGAAACTACCAGGTGAGTCATGGTTCTGCTGCTGCAATGAGCTCTGGGCAGGCAAATTGGTACAATTTAGCTCAGGGAAGGGAGACAGCAAAATACAGAGGCAGAGGAAGGCTGTATTTCGACTGTGTTAAGAAATTCTCCCCACTCAGCTGCATCTACAGAGTCTCCCAGGACCTCTGCAGATCAATACAGGACGCTGGTACAAGCCTGCAGATCTCCGTGGCAGCACTAGGGCTGTGAAGGGCAGAACTGGTCAGTAGCTCAGACACTGCCTCCAAATCATTCCTCTGCAGCTCTCCTGTCCCAGAGGGTAGGGACAAGGCAAACTCTTCTGTATGGCCGTGTTCCCATGCTCCTGCAGACCACTGAATGTAGCAATACTCAGGGAAACCACACAGTAAGCAATTTATGTTACTTGTCCCCAGAAGGGCAGCAGGGGACAACATACTGTAGTTGTGCCAAACAGCCCTGAAATGAAGGCAATCTCATAAATTCATAGGGTTGGATTTAGGAAATCTTAAGTGAAATATTTTTCTTTGCTTTTCAATACAGATGGATTTGGTGCTTATGGAAGTAGCACCGGTTCTGACAGTGGAAGCTTTTTTCCTTCAATACCTTCAATGTGAGTTATTCCCACAGAGACTATTTTCTTCAGGTAAAACTCCAGTCTCTGTATAATAAACTAAGCAAAACATGGTACTTCTGGTAAGAAAAGACTATATATAAATTTAGCATCCTGGCTAAACTTGAGCTCAGGTAAGAATACTGCTTTCTTACCCAAGCAAACTCTCACTCTCAAAAAATACACTTAATCTCTTTTTCTGTACTAAATTATTTCAGATTACTGCTCAAAGATGGTTATGCTTTTGCTGAAAACAAACAAACAAACAAACAAACAAACAAGAAAAAGGCTAACAGCTAGAAGACATGTTCAGACTGGCGGCCCAGGTAAATAGCATCTGCAAGAAAATCCCAACCAAAAACAACCCCCAAAACTCTCACCTAAACCTCAGAAGAGTGTTCTAAATCCAACTGCCTACATCCAGGGTCTTGAATAATGATAAACGTGAATTCCTTCAGGATAGACACTAACTTTCAAGTCCAAAATGACCCCTGCTTTTTAAGTCTCTATCAAATGGAATAAAGGGCATCTTATACTTGAGTAGAAATTATGTAAGTTCTCTCCTGCCTTATACTTCATGTTGTTATCACATAATAATTTTTCACTTCCTGGGGCTGCTAGTGGCTAATTCAAATTTTTTTCCATCTCCGTCTTTTTTCCCCTTTGTTCCAAGGGGCTCATTCCCCACAAACAATGCCAGTATTGAGTCGAAGTGTCATTCAAGCTCACAAAGTCACACATTTTCAGCTGGGAGGTGGGTGTGATTATCCAATTACCTTTTGACATTTCCATCGTCTCCTTTGGCACCTAGGTACAATAAGTTGGGCATTTCAGTATCTGCCCATCCTCAATTTAAACCTGTTTTGAAAATACAAAAGAACCTTAAGTGATCTGTCCACAGCATTGAAATACCAACTTTAGTGGATACTTTGAAAACTCAAAGGCTTTATAAGATGAATAGAAAATTGGGGATGACAGCTCCTGTGGAGCCATTATTGAATTGCAGCAGTGATGACTGCATTGCTTTGGATTTAGATAAAAGACTTCATGCAAGACAAATGGTAGGAGGACATCAAACAAGACTGTGTCCATGCAGTGACAGAAGCAATCCAACTGAAGAAGCTGTTGATTTCTGCAAGGTAGCTTACTATTTCTTCTTGGGTAATCTATATAAGGAACTAGGGATTGTATATTCATCTTCCATTTACACTTTTCTTTAAAAATACTGCTTCTAGTTGTCAGATACAAGTTTTGCTTAAACTATTTGCCAGAAAGGAAACACCAATATCAGACCTTGTTAATTATTTTGCATCTGTGTTTTTATTAACCACAATATCACTGTGTCTAAAGGTTATAGATTGAGAGTTACAATCAATACTGATCAGGTAAAGAGATTAGTCAGCTAATGAATAACATAGATACCAGCAGGAAGCACTGTGCATTCAACACAAGGGCTACAGATAAACATCATCATCTTTATTTAGATGAAAGCCGATTCTAGAGCATTTCCAGTACCTCACTAATAATACACAAACCTTTTGGAACCTATGCTACACAAGCATAATGTAGATCTTGAATAAGTGTCAAGATGTGACATGAAGTAGCTTTGCACAAAACCATAGAATTTGGGGTTTACTGACAGCTATACAAGCTGTGCCCTGGAAAGGATACAGATGTTTATTTAACTTCTTGTAGGAACTCTACATTGGCATGTGAATCTTGCCATTCCCACTTACCGTGCCTCACTGATTTACAGCATACAGTGGACCTGATCACTCAAACCAGCTTGATTCATAAGAAGCTAAAGAGGGAGATAGATCCTGTAAGAACACACTGTGCACTCCAACTTGGACTGGCCATTCAGCCCACAGGGTTGGAGTACAACTTTTCCAGGCAGATCTGACTGAAATGTGTATAATGCCATCAATGGGTCTTTAATGCACACTGGTTCACTCCACAGATCCACTTTTATTTGTCTGTCATAACAACTAACAGAGACAAATAATTATTCTCAGAGCACAACCAGAAATGAAGGTTAGCACTTGGTGTACCATAGCTTCTTAAAAGTATATTTTTGCAGTATGTCGGCATTTTATGAATGGGAAGAGATTAAATACATTTACACACATAGAATGGCATAGAAGCATATCATATGTCTGGTACTTCATTTTTTTTTTCTATCTGCCTTTCATGTATCCTATTTTGTATCACTTTGCAACTTGCTATGCTTGCTTTGTATTTTGGATCAGGTCTAGTTGTCATCTTCATATTTTCCACTGTTTCCCAATATGTCCCAGCACATTTTTCTCTCTGTCTTTCTCTTCTCCCTTTCTAATATCTTTTCTTTCCCAAGCCCTTCTTATTAAACCTAGAGTAGGTTAAATAGAGATTAAAACAAATAACCTTCAAAGAATATGTTCCTCTTTTCCTGATCCTTCTACTTCTCCCTCCCACACAAACTGCCTGACAGACAGACCATGGCCAGCTGTCATGAGAAATTTTACCTGAGTTGCCACCTTGCCAGGAGGCATGGTCTGAAATCCCTCCTCACCCTGGTATAGCATTTTCTGGATGAAACTTTAATCTAAATGCCCAGGCATGTAATTTCCTCAAACCATACCCAGATTCAAATGACATTAGCGCAAAAGGAACCTTTAGCCTGTCATCCCCTCGCAATGAGAAAAGGACTCCCAGATCCAAAGAGTTTTGGGAAAAAGTCCTGAGCAGCAAATTTTTTGCATGATCAAGAAATAGATCCACTCCACCCTACCTTCAAATTCCTGACTAATTTAATGTGTGCATGTGAGTCTCTGAACTCCTTGCAATGATCTTGGTCCCGAGAGGAATTATCCGCATCTGCTCCTTTCCTTTCAGGATACTGTGAGCAATATAGCAGAGAATCTAAGAGCTAAGTTTGTTCTGAGCAGATTCATTGAAAAGAACAGGTTTCAATAAGCTAAACTTAAAAATAGCTTCAATAGTGTCTAATCTGTGATTCCTGCTTGGCACTGATAATTAGGACCAAAAAAAAATAAAAAAGGACAGAATTAACATGATTGATCTCAGTGAAAACAGTTTTGTTTTGTTCTCTTGAAGCTACCCTCAGAATTCTATTTTGCATGATTACTTGCAGTATTCTTCCATCTTCGTTTTTACTTTTTAGAATTGGCTAGTTTGTCTGAGACCCAAATAACCGAAATAGTGAATTCAATTGCCAGCCTAGGGATAAGCTTCAAATTAAACTTCTCACTTACTCTTTTTCACCCATGCCCTGATTGGAGCAAAGCTGCCCTTCTCATGACAGAGTTGTTACTTTCAATTATCCTGTTCCTGTGTCTGGCAGGGGCAGCACTTTACCCCTGGTTGGGAGGGTGGAACACTTGGCACCTCTGTGGTGCTTCTCTTGGTGAGCCAGTTGGAGAACAAAGAACCAAACCAGCTCCGTCTCTGGAAACATAGGGTTGGTATGTGTGGCTCCCCTGACCTCACGTGAATTATGGCTGCTCAGCATCTCAAGAAAGTAGGCCACAACAGCTGTCTTTATGTCTTCTAGCCAAAAAGCCATGGACCTACAGGCTCAAACTGTTTTCTCCCCTGTAGGAAATTATATGTGCGGAACATCATCTGTGGGGAAACACATGGTTTTTCTTAACATCCATATGTGCACTGCTCCTTGAACGTGAGGAACTGTAAGGAGAATAAAGTGAGGTACCCTGTGAATCCTTTTTCAAATAATCATTTGGAAAGCAGAAATTTGTTTTATTTCCTGCTGCAGAGGAATCCACCTCTTTGCTCTCCCCTTTTTTTGTTCATTTTATTGGCAACATTCCTTTTCCTCCTAAAGTAAATTTCTTATGTGGATTTTGTATTTTGGATTCGTCCTTCCTGCAGACTCTTACCTGATTGAGTTATTCTGATCCAAAGGAGTGAACAGAAACTCCGTGATGGTGATAGGCTGAAATTCCTCTGCAGTTTTCTCTCTGGGAAACAATATTAAAAAAAAAAATACAACAAAGAAAAAAAATTAAAAGAAAAAGGAAAAAAACCAAAACCAACATCACTCCACCATCCCCTACTCCAAAAATAAAACAAAATAATATAATATAAAACAAAATAAAATAAAATACAATAAAATAAGAAGAAACAAACCACCTCCAAACCAGTGTCAAATGCAGGTCTTGAAAGCATGTGTTGATTCCACAGTACAAAGTCACTTTAAATCCACTAGTCCCTCATTTCCACTCCCCAAGAGGAATAAAACCACACAGAGAACAGCTTACATTGCCAAGACCTGGGAGCTTGTAAGAATAACTAGTTCTTGACATTTGAAATTACTCTGGTTCAAACATTTTTTGATCTTTCTTATTAGTCCTGTGTCTTGAGAAATAAAAATATGATCAGAAAGTACATAATTGGGTTCAGGGTATTCTGTGGTCACCCTTTCTGGCTCTGGAGATAAAGGCACTTTGAAAGATTATGCACGGATATCTGGAATTTATTCTGCACAGTCTGTGAAATGACAGATCTTTTTTCTTAATTACACCAGCTATCAGTCTAACACCTGTAGTTAACCATTCTGTCCTGAGGAATCTCTTCTGATACCTTTTATGCTTCCACCAGGAACACAGCAGCAAAATGGCACGTGGATGCTGAGACGTTTATTGCCACGGACACGGAGGCTGCCTCCAATCCCCGCTATGGCTGTTTTACGCCATTGCGTTCCCAGCGCTTCCCGGCTCCGAGGGTCTGTCTGGAGAAGGTGATGCCACACTTCAGAGGCATTACGGACTGAAAGCTACAGTGTTACAAAGTGTTTGCAGCGAAATAAGGGTGCTATAGCCAAGCCTCACAACTTCTGATTACATGTTTTGGGAGCAGCGCTTGGTGGCCGGACCAGCCCTGTGCATCCCCGGAGTTGCCAGTGCCACGGGGTGCCACGTCCCCATCCACGCAGCCCAGCCCAAACACCACTCTTCCTTAAACCTCCGTCCGGACCCTTGCTGCAGCAATGAATCACATGCAGAGGGTTTTCCACAAGCTGGCTTTATGGAGCTGTATTGCAGGAAAATATAGCTCAGACAGCCCCACTGCAGCCAAAACAATCTGTCATTTTTAATTCCTCCTGTCACCTCATTAGGTATATAGCTAGAGTGACAGTAAAAAACTTAAACAACAGAAAAATACCAACAGCAAAACCCAGAGTACACTGTTTCCACAACTCCTGCTCAGAGTTTAACACAAATATCAAGGCAGCAAAAGATTCATTGACCAAACATATGTGACTCGGTGCTATATATAATGAAGTGACATGCAGAATGGTCTCAATAGGCATATAAAGCAATTAAAATAACTGTGCTTCAGAGCATTGTACTATAACATAAAAGGTCATCCCTATAAACATGAAAAATATGACTGTGGTTTTTTCCTACATACAGACACACTAATACCTAGCTGGAGGTTCCATTCTAAATGGTAATCTTTAAAAATCTCTGAAAACATGCCATGTCCTGTATCATTCTCCCTCAGACCATGTCTTTTCATCGATGGTTAATATTTTAAGTGAACACAATAGGAAACATTGCTGAGGCCAACTATATGTAAGAAGACAGTACTGTACCTAGTACAAAATATTTACCCTGTGCATACACAGGATAGTGAAGGAAACCCTGGCTAACCTTCTGTGAAAATGAAAAGCCTTTCTTTTTTTCCTCCTAGAGCTTGCTTGTTCTCACATTAATGTATTAAAGCTGTATTCCAATGGAGACTGCAGAGAGTACGTTTTGAGGACTCTGATAATTTTTGCAGTAACACTCTGAGTTTGTGATAATAATGTTTATGCACAGATGTAAAGAATGTGCTGACAGATTAAAAAGGAGTCAGCTGGTGTTTGCACAGTGTTCATTTTTATTTAAGGGGTGAAAAAAAGAAATGGGGAAAAAAAGGTACTACACCTGGCAGTGAACAAACAGCGTTTACAGAAGTGGAAGTAGTTTGGCGTATTGCAACTCCCTAAACCCTTCCGGCATTAATTCAAGAATTCAAGTTATGGGCACATCAGAGAATAATAAGGTTTTATTTTTACTGCAATTAGAGAATTCATTTTGACTAGTTTTCATACCAATATTAAAAGGAATCGTAGCCCAGACAGCAGTATTAGGTAAGAAAGTGTTAAAAAAAATGTTCATTTGTTACAGACACAATCCTCAATATGGAGACCCTTCTTCCTTACATATTTAGGCGATACACACATTCCAACTGTACTTGGAATGCTGTAATGCCCCCAGAGGTGTCTTGAAGGGTAGTGAAATGGCAATAGGTATCTGCTGTTTCTTAATATGCAGTTACAGTATTTTGAAGCTAATTGATGTACTGAAACCTCTCATTTTACAATTCTGTAGCATGGGAAAAGATGACAGGTAATGTCATTTTCTCTCCAACCGATCAGAGAGATTGCCCTGATCAATACCTGCAGAAGTATGCAGCAGCTACATCTGGAAGAAGCATACCGATTCAGGTAGAAAAAAATAAAACACAAAGAGAAAAGGAGAAGCAGCAAAAATATTCAGTTGGAAGAAATATTAATTTGGAAAGCTGAAGCATGCAGAAACCTTCAACTTCACAACAGACTCCACAACTGCAGTGGGTAACCTCAAGCCATGCTTCCCTTTTCTGAAGGATTTGCCTTTCAACCTAATTAGAGCAGGAGCTGAGCGATCAGATGTCCCTTGCTCCTTTTGAAAAATGACTGGGAAAACTCCATGTAATCAGGAGGTATTTAGGATTTCCATTGACTTTCAATTTTCTTGGTTCATCTGTTCCCTTTCAGAATGTTTGATGCTAGTCTGTTCTAAACTGTATGTTGAATTTGCTTTAATCAGATATCTTTGTAACAGGCATGAGGTCATTTACTGTTTGATTTTTTTCTGTGAAAATACAGGTTTTCTTCATTTCAAAAGTGTCCTTTGAAGAAACCTGTCATATTCCAGGTAGAGAAAAAGAAAAAAAAAAGAGAGAGAAAGAGAAGAGGGTGAGGAAGGGAAGCAGGGAAGCAGTCCTGTAATTCTGTTCTTGCCCCACAGCAGCAGTGGGGAATTATGGAACTGTGCACAGTTGTGAGCAGTTGTGTACCCTTTTGTACCCAGCACTGCCCCCCCAAGCTCCTTTCTCTGGTGATCTGGGCACATACATTGAAGCTGATTAGCATAAGCAGAGCTTAATATTCAAGTAGACAATTACACACACTGTTAAGTGCTAGCTCAAACAAATGCTCTTTCTAGTTTTACGCCTTTTGTCCATGGAGCCTCCCGCAGCTTTGCTGCCCTGGAAATCTCAAGCTGCCTTCTTCCTGTTCCATATCTGTTCCTGTGTTTAGAGACCCAGTCTTAATGTCACCTTACTCCCCAAATTATAGCTCCTCATCCAAACCCACCTTTCTGCTGGCCATTGCAGCCACCTGAAACTGCAGCCTCTTGAACTGTCTCCATAAAACCAAAAGTCCTGCTTCTCACAAGGATATTGTAAGTGACACATTTAATGAAAAGCCTATTAACTAAGGCTCTGTGGTGAGGAGCAGAGTCTCACGCAAGTCAGTGAGCATAGTTTGGCTCAGGTAGGCTGAATTTCTATTGAGAAGGGCAAGTCTGTCTCCAATGCCTGCAGAAAGAGCCCAGGGTAAATACGTTCCTCAGCTCCTAGCCTAGCAAGCCTCAATGAGGTGACTAAAGTCAAGTCTCTGTTTATTTACCTTTAAAGTTCATCTTGAAAGAGTATGTTAAACTAGAAAAGTTTGCTGCTATACTTGGCAGTGAGAACTTCTATGGAAAGTCTCTGTCAAAGAAAAATATAGCCCCCTCTAAAAGACATACGTCTGCTTTTTAGAGGGAACTCTCCCTTATATTTAAAATTCAAAAATAGTAGTAGGTGCTGAACACCATGAAAAAACAAGCCATAAACCATCTTGAAAATCTATTTTAATTGTTCTAATACACATTTCTAAGATTAATATCTCCTTACTTGGATTATGAAGCAGTAGGAGCTGTGGTACTGTTTGGGACATGGAAAGAATAAATTGTGTAATGCCAACAGAAAAGGTGCTGAGGTAGCTGGTAATTGACAGAGTTAATGAAGTATGTTAAGCAGGTACAATATAGATGAAGTTGTCCCCTGCAGGGTGATTGGCCACTGGGGAAATAATGTGACAGTTGTCTTTGTGTTAAAATAATGTGGTACTCCTTCTTTGCCAGATCCTATCTGCAATGAGAGATGAAAGAGGTCTTGCAAGGATACCCAGGTCCTCCTATAGCACACGCTGTGCTTGAATCTGGCAAGTAAAGAACAAGATAAAATGGGGGTAAAGAGTGTAATGGCTGTCTGTAAAGCCATTAGGCTGTTTCCTACAACCCACACATGAATTATCCACTATTGAAAAGTAATAATTTGACACTGTTTTCTATAATTCTCCCTCATATACTACAATGCATTAGTGCTGTCTGGGGATGAATGGGAACTGAATTTGGCCTGCCAATTTTTCTGGAAGTTGATTATTTTTAGATATTGTTTTAATAATTAGCTAACTAGCTCCCAAAGAGTACAATGGATTTAGACAGCAAAAGATGGTTTTGAGGATAATATAGATTTTGTATTATTATCTCCTCCTATTGTATGTGAATATTATCATTGACACAGCAGGGAAAATATCAAATGGAAATAGAGCTCAGCCTCTGAATTATACTAAGCTGTGTGGTCAGCATTGGTTCCAAAGAGGCATGTAGAGCATAGAGTAATGAAAAATCATTGATAGCATCAGTTTGGTGTCTAAATAATCTATTGTGCTATTCCAGCATTGTTCTTACTAAAACCATCGAAGATGAGCTAGCCTTCCTTGGCCATCAGATCTCAAAATACCTGAAGCTTTCTTGATTCCCTCAGGTGCTGACAGCATGCTCTGTCATGGACACGTGAAAATTACACAGTATTTTACTGCTTGAAGTTGAAACTCTTGACATTCTCGTAGCTGATATTTATCTGCTTATAGCGGAAGTGAGTTAGGTGTCATTGGACCTTTGAGCTTTTCAGTGTGGTTTTATTCTCGTCAACATGTTCTAAATCCAGGAGTCCTTCTCAGGGTTCTTGAAGAGAGTGATATTTGGAGAGAAAAGTGATTCTTAGCAAACCTCTGACTGAGAACATAACCTAAGAAAATATTTCTAAGCATCACATGGCAAACTATTTTCTAATTTTCAAAATATAGCAAGTCAGAAAGGTTAAATGGAAACATTTGTTCATCATAGGATTTAGGTTTACAATAATCATAATCTCTTCCCCCAATCTTTCTTATGGCTGTAAGATTTGTATAGTCATTTGTTACTATGTTATCCAGAACAACAACCTGGACATATCAACATTTTCAACAGAGCTTCTTACTATGGGAATTTGAAAAGTACTTCCTGAAAATTTATCACTGACCACAGTTTAAAGTATTTTTGTGCCCAAAGAATCTCAGGTGATACCATTAAGACAGTATAAAATACCACAAAATACCAGGAGAGAAAACCAAGTAGCAATTATCTAATGCATTTTTCTGGTATCCAGAACTGCCTTTTGGGAGTGCTAACTCAATAAATAATCACTATACATAAACAAAGTATGGGCTATAACTCTCAAAAAACTGTCTTCAAGATGTTTTGCTTTGTTTGACAAAATACTCTTTGGGGATGTACTAATGGACAAAGCTAGAGATCCAAAGCAGGTAACTTGACCCATTTGAAAGAGAAGTCTGAAGCAAACAAATGAAAAAATTTGCTGGTATTCACTGAAAAAGTGCTGACTTCCTGCTGTAGGTCACCTCACTGGCCCACCTTGTACCACAAAATAGGGTAATTACAAAGTGCTGACCCTCTGTGCTAGCAAGGCTTTTCTCTTTTCAACCCTTGTTTAGGACTAACCAACAAGACAGACTATGTTATGTGTGGGGTAGAGAGTTTATATCTTACAGACTGCCTTAAAAATAAGAGATACTACAAAACCCTACAAAATCAGATCAACCAAAGCAATCCTAATCTATTCGTAATAAGTAACAAACTCTGAACTTACATTTTATATCTCAAGGCTTCATACATATATCCATCCACACAATACCACTGTAATTAACTACAGCTGACACGGGTGCAAACTGCATGTGCGTGAATGCGATACTCAGATGCTCAGGCTGACAGTGTATCCTATACAATGCAATGCATAAAATTGTCAAGTATAATGACCATTTCACAAAGACTAGCCAAAGCAAGAGACTAGTCACTTCTTCCTCCCTTTCATCTCCTCACTAAATATACTACCTTTTCTAAATCTCTGTGCAAGTATTTGAAGGGCAGCAAGTCTGAGCCAGTTGTGAGGGATTAATTGAATTTACAAGGGGATTGTGCTGTGTGCAACATCTCAATTAACTTACTTGTTAAATAGGTAATGGCACTTGACTGTTGAGTAGCGAAGGAACTTGTTAAATGCATATTGCTACGTATTTAAAGGATATGGCCTATGGTCTGGCTAAATAATTAGGACTCCAAAGTGTGTAGAAACCTAAACAGTGTAACAGGCAAGCCTAGATGACAGAATGAGCCCTGCCTCCTCGTTCAGATACTTTGATCTATTTCACAGTACATGAATGAGAAGACATTTTTTTCTCAGATTTGAAACACAGCTGACCAAAGATATGCAGAGAAGGAACCAACCACATACATTCAGATGAAAACTGTCAACTGTGACATCCTGTGAAATCTGCGAAAGTTTGCTTTGTTTGAGATTTGTTTGTTTAGTGTTGGGGTGTGGCTCTTGGGTGGTTTTTTAATGGCTTTTTTTGTTCACTTTCTCCAGTTAGTAACTTTCCAGATCTCTGCTGAACCAAGCAGGAGCAGAGATAAGAGATCGAATATATTTCTTGAAAGAATCAACGGCTTCATGCTCCTCCTAAAAGGTACTTTTTTTATTTGTCCTTTCATTCCAAAAGTTTCCCTTACATCAGTAGCTTCCTTAACAACAGGGATAACTGAGCTTGAAAGGGTTTTGCTCTGAAATGTCAATGTTGTTTACTTCCTCTGCTCTTCATTTCAGCATTTTGGCCTGAGTTTTCAGATCTTGGTCTGTGGGAATCATAAATCATGGGGAATAGATACATAGAAAATGAAACAGTATGGTCCATCTACTTAGTTTTCAAGGAACTTGGAGTCTATAGCTCCCCAGTTGTCAGCACCAAGTTTTTGTGCAATCATTTTTTTNAAAAAAAAAAAGAAAGAAAAAAAAAGGTACTACTCCATTTTCTGTTTTCCCCAAAGTTTGAAGAGTATGTTTTGATCTGGAGTTCTCCTTAGGAACATGTCTAATTTTAATTAAAGCAAACTGTTACAGAATGTACAGGCTGCAAGTTTCAGTTTGATTCTCCCCTGGTACAGACCATCTTATAAATACAGTGGCATCTCTCTGAAAGTGAGACAGACTCTCTAACCTCTAGTAGAATGCATAAAATCCTGCACATATGTCATGTGGCTGCCACCTTACCTTCTCGTGGGACAGAAACTCCTGGCAACTACTTCAAAACTTCAAAGAATGTGGGGGTTTTGTGAAGGTTTATCAAATAAAAACAAAGCTTTACATTGTTTAAAGCATCATCCAAGAGTCTTCTTAAAGGATAAGTCCTTTCCTTAGCACTTGGCTTATGCTTCTCAGCTGGATACAGGGAAACTAAATGGAGGAAAAGGAAGAAGTATTTTCCCTGTAGATTGTAAGAAAGACAATGCTTCTGCTTAAGAAATGACATTGCTTTAGTGGCTTCCGCTAACTGACTTCACATAAAAAAGATCAGGGAAGAGTTTTGCAAAGTTATTGGGGCAGTTTTTTCTGCATCTGGAACTGGAAAATGTCTTTGCAGAAGATGGAGGCTGCTTTTTGAAAGACCATTTTCAACAGGTGATAACTTGAGTAGCAGGAGTTGTGCATCCCCCAGCTGGTTCTGTAAGCAAGGGTGGCCCTTGACACTGCACGGGTTTCTCTGAAGCCACCAAAGCTGCACCTGAGGCCAGGAACTTCCACAGATGTGATTGCAGAACTGATGATTACAGTTTGGCTGCTATTTTTGCAAGGGTCTGACATACTTGCCTGCGTGGGTTATGGTCATCTTTTACATTTCTGCATGTGCAATCAACACAAGGGGAGTGGAAGAAGAAAATTCCACTCTCACATGGAAACAGAGGCAAGCACTGAAAACACAGTGCATTTCAATAAGCCGTAATTACAAATACAAATTCATCAACTACACTTGGGCATGCAATTAGTAGACTAATTGTGCTGCGATTGTAACTGAATACCAAAACAGATGACCGTGTGCCAGCCTCCATCCCACCCAGTTGTCTTTGTGTCATCGCTCCTACGCACAGTAGTGTCTATGTTCCTGTGTATCTCCTTCTGAAAATAGGAATCCAGCAGATGGGTAAATGCTATCAGTTTCTCACTTAAGTCACCAATTCTCCCAATTCTATATTTACAATCAGCTTGCTGTCATAATAACTGTGACTGAGACCCTGTTGTGATGTGTTGTCTCAGCAGAAAGTCAGAGATGGTCCCCAGCCCAAAAGCTTCGAGTCAAAGACACACTTTGGAGAAGTGCTGCTGTCCTTGTTCTGTATACAGGAACCTTATCTGTGGATAGATAAGAGGTGTGCTGATCTCCATGGGTATCGAGGTACCTAATTCTCTCTTGCATTGACAAATTTTGCAGTATCAGCCACTAATGACAGATTTCACCAAACTTGAGATACTTGGTTGAAATGGCCATGTTGGTTGTACGCTCTGAATAATCGATGTACTGAGTCACCTCCACCAGGTGATTGCATGGGAAGCACGTCTGAGCAGAGAGGAGCCTGGCTTATTGTGCTGGTGTCAGCTGGGAAAGTCCAGGCCTAAATTAGTTCTCTAACGACTTCACCCAAGATGAGACAAATAATTTGTAGCAAAGAGAAGCAATCAACCCCAAGCCTTTTATTTCTTCACTTTCAGCAAGTAACTCCTTGTTTTATATGGCTTTGTGTAAGTTTGTCTGAAGTTTTCTGAATGTACTGATGCCATGAGCAGTGTCTGAATGTCAGTATTTTGATTACTGTTAATACTCATATGTTTCAATAAAATTTATTTAGCTAAGAATAAAAATACCTTTTATACAAGATCTCAAAGGTTTTGGCAATGTATTAATTTAATGTACTTAGTTCAGTGAAAAATCTGTTGGTTTAAGCTATCTGCCATTCATTTCAATTAAAATATATTGATCTGAGTAAATGTTGGTTAGTAAGTGTTGCCTGACTGTGAAAAAATATTTGCTTAAGCAAAAATTTTATGAGCATTTAAACATGTGTTTTAGGTTGGGGACTCTCCTAGCATCAGTAGAACTGTTCAAGTATCAATAAATTTCTCTAAAAATAAATGAAAATGTTTTTTCTGAAATTAAAAAAGCTGATTACAGTAATATTGGGACTGGCATGCATATTAATTCTAGTAAACTTGTTTTTGAAAGAGTAAGCATCCAGTCAGGATTACTGTAACACGAAAACACTGAAAACTCAAGTTTTCTGTGAGGAAACCAGGCTTTCACATGGAATGCCAGGCTTTCTTCTTTAACCACAAAGCCAAATAACCAAAACCCAATAATAAAATAATTTTGGTAGCCATAGGTAGTAGGAAAACGCAGATGCAGGCTAGGAAATACCACTGTTTTAAAGTACTATATGTACATTATTCATGAGATTAATTTTAATTCAAAGCATCAAAAAATACACATGGAAATAAAAAGCATGCAAGCAATAAGGCTGATACACCAGTCCTTTATTAGTTCTATAAAGACTGGAAGCCCTTGGGACTCTGATCTGCAAGCAGAAGAGTACCCTCACCTTGGGTTAAAAGATGGACATGCCTGCTTGACTCTGTCCTCAGCTACCTGCACTCACACCTAGATGATAACTCCTCAGCATTGCCAGCCAGAGAGCAGCTTAAATCTATCCCACAGTGGTTTGCTCACAGCCATGCAGCAATTCAGCTCTAAAGTTCAGATTAAAAAACTCAGGATATCTGGAAAGGTAGTTGTACATTATTCTTCAGAGAATACATACATACTGCTCATTTGTGCTGCTTACATTAGAGCTGTTTATTTTAGAGATGTTCTTTGTTGTAGTCTCAACTAGTTGAGTTTTAAAAAAATGAATTCCTGGATAGAAAGTAGCAGTTTTCTATCTTTGCAGGTTTGTCTGGGGGAATGGTACTTCTGAGTTTCCCCTTTTTCCGTGTGTGGATCTGTGCAGAGAAGAAATAATGTATTCATAGGTTTTTGTACCTGCCACCTGTCCTGTATTTCAATGGCACACTTTGTCTGGTGGAACTGCCTTTCCTGAGACAGCGTATCTGGGTATATACTCCTTTCACAATCACTAAGAGACTGACAAAAGCACCAGCACCACTGTGAGGCACTTTTTGGATGGCAGGGGCAATAGTCAGTGCCACAACAGCACAAAGTTACAGCCCAGTGTTCAGGGGTATCACACTTCAGGCAGGCACACACTCTCTTTTCTTATTTTACTCCTCTCATTTCATCAGTCTTTTTGATTGTTAATTGGAGACTTGAAAATAAAAATCTCTTTAGCTGTGTGGTCACAGTTGTTGGCCAGAGGTTCCTGTAGGTTCGGCTAGCTGTTTCCACAAAATTGTGGTTTTAAATGGAGAACCCCTACTCACTGCCTTCCACAAGTTGTTCTCTTTTTTAAAATCCTGTAGTACCAATAGTTAAACCCCATTACTACATCCTTGCATATGGAAATAGAAATTCATACCTGAAAATGTGATGTATGTAACTTTCACATTGGGATAGACCTCTAGACTATGTCACATAGCAATTATAACAGCCATTACCCTGCAAAAGAAAAAACTATGCAAGTGTGAAAATGGGAGATGAAATCCAGGTGCATTCCTACAAAGGAGTGTATGGATCAGTAAGCAAGTCTTGGGGCAAGACAGGGCATGAAAATCACCCACAGCACTGAGCAGTCAGCATCAGACACAATACCTGATTACCAGCTGTTAAACAAAAGCTGAGAGCTTCATAAACAAAGAAAAACACAGATAAAAAGCTGAACTAAGGCACCTGATGATCCAACAACTTTTCTAGGGCTGGGACACTAAGAAAACCCCTTGTTGATTTCCTTCAACCCTAATTTTAATTCATCATCACAGAGTAGAAAAGAAGGAAGGATCATTCTCTTCCTTGATGTTCATGTTTGCTTTTATTTATTAATGTTCTCAGACATTGCCAGTCTTGCTGAACTGGCAGAGGGATTTGCATCAGAACAAATCTCTGCTGGCTTTTTGACCCAATAATGTTAAGCGATCGCTTCTTTCCCATTTAAGTGCTTATTTACCCAGAGTGAGTTAACACTGCAAAACCAGAAATCTTTCAATTGGGCATTTCTGATTTAAAATATACAGGGACCTTCCCTCTCCCTCCCCCATTCACCGCAGTGGGAGTTTCTGACTGAATAATTAAAGGCAAAGTTATCTTCAGAGGTTGAAGAATTAAGTCTGCTTTTGAAGCAGTGAGATAATGGGTACCCAAGAATCAGAGAACAAAGTTGCTTACAGCATGATCCCAGTCACTTAGGGGGTAAGTCTCAGAGACACAGAAGCTCTCTCAACCAAAGCCAGCCCCAGTATCCAAAATCCCAGCAAAATACAGATGACAGAGCAGAATACAGAAAAGCAAGCATACTTACATTATAGGATTTGCTTTAAGCCATACCTTAGAACTAGGTCAGATGACTATCTAAGCAGGTAAGAATGAAATGAAGAACAATAAGTGCAAAAAATAAGAAAGAAGGCAATCAGTAAAAGATAAGGTGACAGAGCAAGGCAAAGAAAATACTGTACTAGGCTTAACAGGCAAAACGTGCACATTGCTGCTGGAAGTTTAATTTGCAGTACTACATGTGTGAGCATAAAACTCAAGGAAGGTATCCCATAAGGTAAGAGAGATGGCATTTATGTGACAGATTTATTGTATTTATTTTTTTCATGTTCACAACAATAATACTTTGATGCCATCTTTACCAGTTTCAGACCAGGAATGCCATATTTCCTGACATTATTCCAAGTAATTCATGGATTACATTTTGCCCAGCAAGCTGAGGTGATGTAGAGCAGTCCAGTGTCCCATTTGCTGAGCCAAGGTTAGGGCACAGAAATTCTGCAAGGTAAATCAGTTGTGGGATCATCCTGCTTGTGTTGATGAAAAGTATGTATTTTACTAGAATAATAAGACTTAATTCAATTTATTAAATCCAGACTTTATTCATTTGCACACATTCTTACATTTTTCCTAAAATTTCAAATTCTGGGAAAGTTTTTCCAGAAATGGAGAGAGCAGAGAGTAGGAAAACATTCATGAGAAAGGAGAAAAGTTATATACAGTGAAGCTGAACTTGGTCAGATAAGTGACTATTCTAATAAATGTTTGACTTTTCTCACCCAGTTTCTGGAGAGAGATTCAGGCTTAGGAAATAAAGTCTCTAAATTAAGAAGCTTAATAATTTCTGCATTTAAGATGACTTGGTGGCTTGTGGGAGTGCTTAAGGTTTATGCTAGAAATTCCCTTGCATCCCAAGGATCGAGAGTAGAAGCTGATAAGATAACTTGAGGCACGGGAGCAGCATGTCTCACTCCACTGGCTCTGTCTTCAGAGAACATTAGTAGCTGGCATGAGGATGAGTCTAGTTCTCTGAAAATCATAAAAGAAAGCAGACAGCAACACTATACGGCTTCTAGTTACTACCACACACTCCCTTAAGCACAAAAACCCATTTCCATTGCTCCAGTGGCTGTTTTCAGGTTTCTTCATCATGGTAGATTCATTGTCAGACAAAGGAAAAGGAAAAACCTTTTTCCTAATTAGTACTGATGATCAAATAGCAACATACCTGTGATGGAATCACAGGCGCCACACTGAGAGCTGGAAAAGCCATGGAGGTTTCTTAAGAGGGTACATTTGGTCTTCCTGGCCTTCTATGCTCATTCCTGACAAGCAGAGGCAAGTGACCAGGAGGCAGTAATTGGCTTCAAGGCAGCTTCACTGTGTCTGAATAAGGAAGCAGGATCATACTTTTGCTGTGCAAACCTAACCTACGGACCAGCCCAACTGAAAAGACTTTTTCTGAGGGCAAAATTCACCTGTTCTATGATGTTGTCTTGGTATGATACTCTAATAATATAACTACATTGACTTCTATTATTCTTTTCATCCATTTTAACTCCTAAATCCTTTCTAAAAGGGCAAATAAACAAGAAACTCCCACAGC
The DNA here is from genome assembly GCA_013397975.1 of Machaerirhynchus nigripectus. Classification (NCBI taxonomy): domain Eukaryota; kingdom Metazoa; phylum Chordata; class Aves; order Passeriformes; family Dicruridae; genus Machaerirhynchus; species Machaerirhynchus nigripectus. The sequence continues at coordinate 1,034,430 of VZRQ01004000.1, read as the reverse complement.
ACTATCCCTTCTGTTTTAGGATTTTTTCTGAAGATGGGGAGAAGAGGGACAGGAGATTTCAAAGGATTCTTGCACCTGTTAGACCACCCTGCACTGCACCTGTGAAGCTGCTTTTCACACAGCCTCTCTGCTCACATGTGGAAGCAATATGATAAGTGCAACACGACAGTGTGTGTTATACAGCTCAGTTACTTAGATACTGCATTTAATTGGAGACACTTATTCCCATCAATTAATGGTCAGCCAGTGTGACTGAACACCAGAAAATACTCTGTGAACGTTTGTTTCAGTTCCTAGTGAAATTTGCCTGCAATCACATTCCTTCTGCCTACACTTCTCACAAATGAGCTATTCATTAGTTCTATGCTAGGCCAGGAATATGCACTGAAAATGGAGCTACTCAAAATTATTTCCAGTTCAACATTTAAAAAAAAAAAAGGAAAGGGAGGGTGGAAATTTAGTCTGTGTTCTCAGATATGAAAAGAAAAGAAGTGAGAAATAAAAATTGAAGTGATTTTTAAGTTTGTAACTATGGCAATGGCAAGTTTCTAAGTGGCAGAGATTGTGAGTGAGTAGCACTGTCTTTTGTGCTCCTCTGAAGTAGGGGCATCACAGCAGGTATTTAACAAACTGGCCCCTAAAGGTGTGTGAGGCTATCCACACACAGCTTTTACAGGCTGTTAGAAGGTTAAGACAAAGGCTTGAAGTTCTAAGGTGAACCACAGGCATGCCAAAAAGGAAGTACAGAAGTTATGTTCCCTATTGTCCTCCATCCTCTTCTGTCTTCAGACTGTAAGTGCTTCAGGACATAACTGTACATACTCACTTTTCCAGATAAAAGCAGCAGAGACAGGCAAAAATTACAGTGTGGATGAAAATAGTTGATCAAAATGGTTGAACTAATACACTTACAAGGGTATCTCTATCTTCAAATTATTCATAAAATATTCTGGGAAGGAGGTCCAAGTTTCTTTCACAAAAACTTACCTAAAGAGTTGGGAACGTGTCAAGACGAAGAGATGTAGGAGGAGCATGGCAGCAGCCCAAGGGTTAAGACAGCTGCAAAAAAACATCCAGGAAGGTGGTAACACAGCAAACACCTACTCAGCAGAGTGTTTAATGCCAAAGATCAAGTTATGGCATGTAGCTGGTAACATTGCTGAGGTCAAGAGGCTGCAAACTCTTCTATGATGGTTATCTCTATCTTTCAACTTCCTATATTTTGACTTTACACTCCATTTTTCTGTCACTAGGCCTCATGGTAAGTGCCTAGTTGATGGCTATTCTTCTCAGCCTTTAGGAAATAAGGGTAAGCCCCAGCCAGCATCTCTGTGGTTTCTGTTTCCTGTGTCAGCAAATAACTCTGAGTAACAAATGCATTCCGGAAAATCAGGGTCTTTTCATGGACAATTTGCAAACATAAGAAGACTCAAAAATTCAATTAATAGCTGGCTTGTTAGGAATTATTATCTCCACCTCTTCTGTTTGCTGCTCAGCAACTGTGTGTGGCCACTCAGGCCAACACACACCCCCAAAAACATGAGACGGATTACTTCTGACCTTGTTCTTCCTATGACCTTATAGCACTGGCTTGCAGAAAGAATATGTGTATACAAATATCCTGGCGTAACTTCAAGAGCAGTTCAGTAAGTAGTTCACAACTGCTGACCATCTGGCTGTTAGATCTAACAGGGATCTATTAATGTTAGAGCTAGAACAGTGCCAAGCTGCAGCAGAAACTGCATGACCAAAGTGCATGCAGGCCACCCTTAAAACCCTGACAGAAATCATTGCAATTGTTTTATCCACCCATTTACTCAAGTAATGTCACATTATTTCTCGTGCCATCACATCCAGAAGCACTTCACAGGAAGGAGCTCCATTATTTGATAGTAAAATAATAGGCAGCCTCTAACAGCTTTAAATCTGAGTTTATGTCTTCATGATATACTGGAAAGACAAATTTTTGTGCATTTTCTTGCTCCTTCCTGCCCTTTGAGATGATCAAAAGCAATGGAATAGATAGACGTAGGTGCTGTTAACACAGTGACAAGCTTCAGGTAGAGGCAATACAAATTAAATGGGGCTCTGCATTGTAGGATGGTTTTACCCTTGCTCAGCTTAAAGCCTGGTAGAATAAGTTTGTGTCATCCAGCAGTTTTACTGCATTGGCAAAATATACAATAAGCAAAGAACAAAGAGCAGGGAGGGGGAGATACATGAATATATACAGTTCATGGGTCGATTTATGTATCATGGAAGCTGATGTACAAAATCTATACTCAGACATATCTCCACACTTCTATTTTGTTGGTGTCACAAAAGAAATGATCCTGAGGGATTTGCCAGTATCATCATGCGTGTCAGTTTACGAAGGTCTTTTCATTTACTGGAAGCAACAAGAAGTAAAAGCTGTGAGAAGAATTTAAAAAAAATACTGCATTGACATTGTTACCAACTTTGCAAAACACTAAGCAGTAATCTTGAAAATAAAATTTAATAATATATTTTGCATTTTCCATTGAGGAATGTTTGGGAAACTGTCCAAACACCAATTCTTTCTCTTATAGATACATTTAAATGTATTTGGAGTGTCTTTGGAGTCTCAGGCACAAGACTAAAATTCATTTTCTAAATATTTCCTCATTTTTTATTACTGACGTGATTGGTCTAACTTAAAATATTGCCTTTAAGTATTTTTCCCTCCTATGCATGCTTCCAGTGAGCAGATTAGCCTATGAAATTTAGGAGGTTGATCTGAACTGAAGCCAGTTTAACAACATTTTGAGGTTTGCCCATCACTGCTTACAATGCTGTTTTGAAAAATAACCCCAAGGCTATTTAATTAATCGTTCATTCTTTTACTCTCCCAGCCCAGGTAGATTAATACCTATGCTGCCTATGGATCAATGAGTTCTGGAGTTTCCTACAGATTAGCACATCTGTAGTTTAAAGCCATTTTGCCTTAGAAGGAAAGAAAGAAGCAAAGAAAGAAAGAACGTATTCCCATGAGGAACCTTTCAGGGATCAATTCATAAGCAAAGGAAAACATGCTATTCTCAGCAAGGAAACAATGTATTTTTTGTCTGCTACAGTGATTAATAACATGCTATAGCTGGAGTCTATTTAAAGGACTCCATCAATCCATGTAGACCAAAAGCTGACCCACTTTAAATTCTTAAAATATGATGAGAATTGCTCTCTACATTTTTTTTAAATTACAGGAGTAAGTGGAAGCTATAGAATTGCCACCAACTATTTCTTTCACCAAGAAAACTGAGTATCACTGTTGAGAGCATTCAGAAATAGTTGCAGGAATCCTAGAGCTCTGGGGGAACCAGAGCTTAAAAATCTCAAAATCTCAGGGCACATGGGGACCACAAATTATCATGCTGTTGGGTTTTTTATGCATACAACAATTCAGAATAAGGATTTTTTTCCCAGTCTTAATTTCAAAATCCCTAACAAGGTTGTGCCTGTCTTCTGGCTTCAAGGTTCATAAACAGATAAAAAAGCAAAGTTTTGTCTGCCTGTTTCTGTCTAACCGAAGTGGTAATGTTTTTCTGGAACTGATGAAATAAGTTTGATATCTGTAAGTATTTAGGAGCTCAGAGATTACATTTTAGGTTACAGTTAGTAGACTCAATTCTCAACCTTGAACCTTCCCTCTTCCACATTAGCTGGAGATGAGTATTTTCTGGTCTTCCGGGTCATGACTCTGAAAAGAACCAAATCCTTGCAGGTGATGTTTAGTCAGTAACCCAGAGAGTACTTGATCTTCACAGATCAGGCCCTTGAGCTCTCCTTCAGCAAAGTGCACATATAGCTTCTCAGATGGTGAGTAATCTTGATGATATCAGTAGAACTACTCAGATATGCAAAGTCACATTGGGATTTTAGTGAGTAGGGGACCTTCTGAATAAATAAATTCATAAATCCTCAAAGCACAAGAAGGCTGAAAAAAAAATTTTTAAAAAAATCAAAATCTTCAGTCGAAATAGATAAGAATCTCATTTTTTTGTATCTAATGAAAAAGTGCATTTTACTGAAGACAAAAACTGAATTATTAATATACGGCCAATAGCCAAACATAAGATAGAGTGTATGCTAATTTCAGAGTTCAAATAGGCATTTATGATCCTAAATTTAGCCTTCCATTAAAAAAAATACCTTGGCTGTTTAAAAACGCATCAAACCCTTTAAGAGTGGAGCAGAAAAAACTAGGGTAATGTCTTCAGTCTCAGAAAGCCAGGCAGCAAAAGGGCAAGCGAGCAACGCCTCCGCCCTCGGCATTACATGGACAGCATGCAGCAGGAACAGTGAACCACCCATCCCACCTGATGGGATGACTACTCTAACGAAAAAGTTAGCAGGGCTGATGACAAAACAAAATCCTTGTTATAATACGGAATAGATGAATAATAAGAAAAATTCTTGTGATCCAAAATCAGGCCAAAATATCCTGCCGTGAGAAAAGGTGTGAACTAACGGGTGGGTAACTGCACCCCAGTTGTGCAGCCTGGGCATGCGTCTGGGCTACACCTCTTGCTGTCAGGCTGGGACTGAAGGAAGGCAGCAAGCAAGGCAGCAAACAAGGGCTACTTGTTTCTGTGCTCCAACATGCATTGGTCTGGTCCCCTTGATACATGAGTGTCTCAGATTTGTCCTTTCCACCCTCTTGGGAACAAAGACTTCATGCTCCCTTTGCTCTCTTTTTCATGTGAAACTCATGTGGTGCTGTAGGACTCTGTCTTCAAAGGATTCAGTGCAGTTTACAGCATCTATATATCAGGCCCACAGCACTTTGAAAATGGGGGAGCTTAGGCTTATATGACTTTAATGTTCTCCCTAGATATGGTCCTACACTGTCAAAATGCACTGAGGTTGACATCACCTGCCTGTAGTACATAATGAAATTCATACTTGAATGGAAAGTACTTTAAGTGCTTTTTTTGTAGTCTATCACCAATGATTTTCTCACTCTAGTTATTACTTATTTCTAAAACCTTCATTACAGAAGCAGTTAAAAAATAACTTTCTCCTTTTAAAATGTTGATTTGTTTTTCTTGCAGAGAATGTGTTGCGAAATGTCAAGGTAAGCATTAGTTAAAGGGCTACTACACCATGCCAGCAGGAGCAATTTGCTTCTTATGCATATATTCCTGAACATTATTTTGTTCCCTTTCTTGTTGTGAATGGGAACCACTTCCTTACAGCAGCCGAGGGCTTTCCTCCCCCCTCTCCTGCCCTTTCTTCACCAGCTCAACAGCAGGGGCACATTGAGGGCATGGGCAGTGGAGGCACTTATAGCGGATCTGTACATTAAGATAGAGTTGCCCTAAGTAAATGCAGTCAGCAGGCATCATTTCGGTCTGAAAACTCAACATTTTCTGTGTGTTAAAACTGTGTTAAGCCATTTAATTGTTTTGTGATTACCAGAACACTTACCTTGTGAGGATATTAATTATCCAAGCATAAAACGACTAAGTTTTTCTGTAAGGAGAGAGCCATTCTTTTTTCTTTTTTTTTAAGTTATTCAAGTTTATTTTACTCATTCCAGCTAAATAGATCTTGCCAGGGAAACAGGAAAAAAATGGGTCTAAATGCAAATTAACATTACTGTTTAAATATCACAGACCATTTTCTCCGAGCCCAGTTACAATAACTAGTAATTATAAAAATTGCTTGCCTTGGGCTTCTGGCTAAGCCAATGCTAAACTTGTCCTTTTATTAGATCTGTCAGACTGAGTTAATTATCTTTATGATAATAGATGTGCCTTACCTCAAACAAAACAAATACCCTTATAATTAGCTTTTTAGTTAGAATTTTAATTTTTTTATAAAGACTGTTTGTTTTGTTTCTTTTTTTGCTTTTACAAAGAAGTTTAAACAGGTTACTAGTCAGCTTAGAAATGTTTAAGAAAAAACAGACTCATTTGGTAGACCAAAATATTTTGTGGTCAACCCTGTTTCTCACCTAGCCACTGTGAAATCTGTTGGGTTATGTGAACATGCAGCTGTATATTTGTGGAAAAGACAAGGGAGAGGGAGAGAGGAAGAAACGAGGCATGTTCTTTTATTCCAGAAAGTTTTCTCTGAGCTGATTTTTGAAACAGCGCATTAACCAAATTTAATAGTGAGGCATGCTAGCAAACACTAATCCTGGCTGCATGTTTTCTTTTGAATCCTTTTTCTGAAGTCAGAGATGAACTTTCGTTAGACTACTGAAAATAGAAAGCACAGTCTGGTTTAATATATCTCTGTCTCCACAAAATCCCTTTCAATCTCTCCTTCTTTCTCTCTTCTTTTTTTCCTTCTTATCTTCCTCATATATTCTCTGAACTGATCCTGCAAGCCCTCCAAGCAGAGCTCCTGGTAAGAATTGAGGGCTTGCAGAATGGGGTCTGTACTTTATTCAGTATTTCAGATGCATTTATTCCACTAAATAAAAAAAAAATGTGCCTTGTGCATCAGGACTATCTATTATTTAAAAAAAAAATTAGTTTCACATTCAGGGTTGGTGGAAAATGCAACCTACAGATTAATGAATTAAAGAACATGGTTAGGAAACAAATGCCTTGTGTATTATTTTAGTTCTGTCACACTGATAGGGTCCAGATTAGATTTGTCAGATGAAACCTGTTTGAATCAGAGTCATGGTATAACTTCTCTTGATCTGATTGTCCCCATGGGAGAAAGGCAGTCATGTCTGACAACATTGTCAAGGTCTCAGGTCATGAATATTTCTGTCAGAATTTGAGGTCCAAGGATTAGTTGAGGCTAACTAATACTGGTTTATCATCTTATTCCCTCTCTATTATATCTTGTTCCCTCTCTGCTGAAGTAGTGGAACAGGCTTGATATGCAACAAATGTAAGGGAATGTGGATAAAAATGCGATGGCAATTACAGTAGGAGGAGACATTACCAATATTTACTAGTTTTTCAATTAATAAAGTAATTTGAAAAATAAACAGCTTTGCAACCAAATGAAGGCAAATGCAGCTGTTTGGTGATGAAAAAAACCCAACCCTTCACTATGCACCTTGTGTAAGCATGCAAAAGGAAAAAAGGACCCACTTGAAATCAAGATACATGTATCTTTCTTTTCTATATAACTTCTATATAATATATCATTTCTATATAACTAAACTTATAAGCTCCTCAGGAAACAGTACTAAACAATGAAAATATACAATTAAATGAAAATAATTTTGATAGCGAACATTGAAAGCAACCCAATACCAAAGTATTTCTGTTTGCAATTAAAACTTCTTCATTTATTTTTTTTTAAGTTAAAGTTTTTTGCTGGAAACAAATATTTCTGTGGCTAATAATTAAAACTATTGTGACAGAAGGTTATATTTTCCTAACTTTGTACAGTCTCTTTGACTGTTCTAAATGACCATTAAAGACTGTATGTTTATTCTATATTTTTGAAAGATGGCAGGAGAAATGGGAAAAGGAGGAAAAGGAGACAGGAAATCAAACTAGAAATGAAAACGTTTTAAAAGTATGAGTGAGTGAAATATAACAGCCCTCCAACAGACAGTCTTAGAAGAAAGGTCTTGTTGCCAGCCCTATTTGCTTGCAGTTCTACAAGTGGTGTTAAATCTCCTATTTAGGAAGACAGAGTTTATACCTTTTGGAGTCCTTTTGTAGTCTTTCACTAGGACCCTTGCAATTAACAGGGCTATGTGGCCACTTCTTTTTCTGGCCAAGGAGAGAGGTGAGGAGACATCAATGTCAGCTTTCTGGAGCAGCCAGAGCCCCTGTCCTGATTTCCCACGCTAGCTGACAGTCCTGTGGGCAGGGTTTCTACACACACAAAGTCCTAGTGATCCTCCTCAAAACTGAACACAATTTGTTTGCCAGCACTTGTACTGGCAGCTAGAAAAAGGTATTAGAACTATAGATAACCTCTCCTCCCAACCCCCAGTCATACCCAAACTTGGCACTGTGTTCTTGCCAGTGGTGAAAAAGGACTCTGATTCAGTGCTTTCTCCCAGAAAACGCTTCACTGCTGAAAAGAAAGAGCGGATCTCTATTTTTTTCTTAGCAAGTCAAAGTGCACTACCACACCAACATTAGCCAAAGTAAGTTGATGCTTCTTCAGTCACCCCTCATAACCAGCTCGATCTCCTGGTCCTTTGCACCAGCCCTGGTGCCTGTCTGATCCTTTATCGAGATGGATCAGAGAGCTGAACTAGCAGTAACTTATTTTCTGATTTAGTCTTATTTTCTGATTTTTAGCAGTAGCTTATTTTTCTGATTTTCAGTGACTCTCTGACCCACCTCCCTGTGGCATCAGATGAATGCTGGTTGCAGGACAGGTGGGACTACGAGGCTAGAGGCGAACTTTCAATCTCTGCTGCTCACAGGTCTGTGACGCCAGGCACTGCTGCCACACAGCGATGCACCAGCTGGGGTTTTTCAGTGATTGCTGGGATTCTCTTAACCCAAGCCAATATTTTATCTTTCCTGAGTAGTTTCTTAAACAAAACATTTTGATTTATCTCTTTGTCAAGCAACATAACAGAAAAAATACCCCACGTAACACAAAATACTCTAGATAGATCCCAGCTTTCTGTACATTTTGAGGGGTTTTTTGCTTTCTTTTTCTTTTCTTTCAGATGTCCTGGTTAGATGGGGAGAGCATGTTGTATAAAGATAAAGAAACTGGGGTTAAATGACAATTGTTGACATTATTATTTATGCTTATACTAGAGTAAAATTCTGACTTTTCTGTGGCCATATTTATGCTTTCTTGTACAAAAACATACCATAACAGGGCCTGTTCAAGGAATTGATATTTTTCAAAGAGATGCTATATTCAGTACTTTAGAAACAGACCTTAGATTTAGATATTCTATACATAACCCATACTATTAATAGATATTATAAAATGGAGTCTGTTTTTAATAGTCCTAGGGAAATCCAAATGAACAGAAAAATATGTTGTGAACGCTCTCTATCAACATAAGCAAAATTTTGTTCCTCTGCAAAATTTTCCAAAATTCTCATTAGGCATGATTGCATTTGGAAGATTCTGATTGAAAAAGAAACAATTTAATTTCCGTACAAACTAATGCTCAATACCCTGGAATCATCTATTTTTACAGTTACATGATCACCTATATAAAAACAGAAAGCTTCTTACCATTGAGCAGACATCTTCAGGAAAGGTCATAGCTGTACTTTACTCTGTTCTGTTTTTTTACAGGTCTGATGCTCTGTCACCATCCTGCATCAACAAATACACCACAACATGGGAATGGCAGGGTTAGCTCTTAAAATTTTAGAGAGGCACTTTAATCTTTTAGTATTTTTAAGTGAACTTCAAAATGGAATGCAGACATCTGTTGCATATTTGCTTTAAAACTGATGAATGAATCCCTCCGAATATGGATGTTCACTAAAGCAATGGGAAAAGAGCATTGCTAAGTTTGCAAAGTCCGCATTCTAAAGTTAGGAAATGTCACAATTAAGGCTGCAATTTCAACTCCAGCCCCTTGGACAAATGCATCGTGATACCAGTTTTCATTAGTTTCCAATGTCTACTTTTCCACAGTATCACTGCTTTACTGGATGGAAGCACAGTATGCATCCCTTCTGGCTGCCTATAAAATATAAAATGATGAAAAACATTGTTACACCAGGCAAATATTATTACTGAAACATCTCAGTGAAAAGTAGCTGGTGTATATAAATTTTTTGCATTTGTATGTGCTGTACATTATTGTGAAAGTTACTCTTCTCATGAGAATAATAGTGTCAATTAGGCTGTCAAGGATGAGTGAGCCCATCATGTGAGCTTTGACAGAATGCTTGGGTTGATTAGCTTCATGCAGTTATCATAGCTTAATATTTACATTTGAGTAGCTAACATTTTACAAAGTCTCTTTGAATCCTTTGTGCTTACAGAACTGCATTCATAAATACTATTTGTCTTGAAAAAGAAACATCATCGTATACTGTACATCACTTAAATATGTTCATTTAAATAAGTTGCAGGCATAGTTATCAAATCAAGATTAGAGATTTTTCCTTACTATATGAACAGGGAAGAAATGAAGCAAGTCACTCTGCTTAGGATTGTTCAAGACAAGGCTGGGTTTCTCATTCCTGTATGTAGTTTCTAGGACTTGTCAAAAATGAGTGATACTTACTGTTTACACCACTGGGAAAAGTAAAATCTTCTACCTCTGGAAGAAAAAAGGCAGGCAGTGTCCTGTAGGCTAGAGTGCATATCAGGCTCAGCAGCTGGCCTAACCCTTACAAGAAAAGGAAGGATTGACTAACCTGCCTCTTGGACACCATCTCTCTTTTCTTGGGGCACCCTTTTTTCCAAGCAGACATCCTCCATCTGGGGAACTGGACAGGAAATTATCTTCCCCTTCATGTAGCAATAATGGAATGAGGTGAACACACAAGGAGGTGTGTTATATACAGGAAGCTGGCAGCATAGCTCCTGCTTTGCTCTGCAGTCCAAAGGTAGAGCAGGGACCAGCAGGACCTGGAGTGTGCTTTTTCCCAATTCATAAAAGAGATCTTAATTTTATTAAATGATAATACAAGATGTCAAAGACAGATTTCCTTCAGAATGTCATGTATCGCTCTCAGCAGGCTTTTAGATTTCAGTGATTTCTGTTATATATGCCATCTGCTTTCAGTTGCGACCTGACCAAATCTCCTCCTGGATGCTATTTCAGGGCTGCATATCTTGGACATTGCAAGGTCAGAATTCTAGGCAAGGTACTATCTCTGTGCCAAAAGATAAACACCTTCTCAATTTTCATTTGGTCTCTAGTCAAATTAACCTCTCATTGACTTCAACTTAGGACTCTGGAATTTTGCCCAAAATAATAGTTCTAATAAAATGAATGAATATCCAGTACGAAAGAGAATTCACAGATAGAAGCACAAAGGTATGCAGTGTTTTAAAACATTGAATAAAACATATCCCAAGTGCCTCCTCCACATGGCAGCAAACACACAGACTAGGTTCTCTATTTTGTAGCCAGAGTTTTCTGAAATTCTTTTTCTGTTTGGGTCTTGTGTGTTCTCCAGTGAGACTGTAGGGAAACTGGATGGATGCTGAGCACCTAAGTGCCAGGCTGTTATAATCTCAGTGTAAATTTTAGTCTTTCCTTACCTGCATCTGTCCATAGCAGGAATGAGTGGGCTAATCTAAAGCAAAGTAGTAAGTCATTCTCCCTCATGCTGTGACATTGAAGGAGATGTCATGGGCTCACTAAGTGAAGGATAGAGAAGGCTAGTGGCTCCTATGTTGCGTTTTCACCACATCAAATCCTGCTGTGTCAGGGATACTAGATCACTGTTATGGGAATTAGTAACTATGTGGGAAAAGACAGGAAGGAGAAGTGTATTTTAAAAGAAGATTGAAAGAAAAACCAAGAGAGCAAATGAATAAAACATGACAGAAGCAATCAGAGAGGTAAAGGAAACAAAGGAAGCATTAAGGTGAAAATATTAAGTGAGTGATAGAGAGGAAAAGAGGCATAGAAAGTAAAAATGGAGATGTGGGACAAGGTGAGATTGTTAGGGACTTGGCCTGTTCAAGTCAATAGCTTGAATTTCCTCATTATGCATTTGCATTGCAGCCATGTCAGGAGCCCAGAGAGTGAGCAGGAAGGTGGCATGTGACAAAACACAGCATTTGGAAGTGAAAGAAAGGATAGACTTGTCTGGCACCTTTAGAAAAAAACAGTCAGGAGAGTACGTCTGTGATAAACTGTTCTTGAATATACTGCCAGAAATGTAAACATAGCAGAGATTGATCTGAACTCCTCATTTTTCACACAAAACCTCTTTCCACTTCTCAGCGATTAGGGTCACTAGAGAAATGGTGGAGGAGAGAGAGAAAGGTTCACATTAATTACAGATTTACTATGTCAACTTCATTATAATATGAAAGAACAAAAGCCAGTGCTGTGAGACAAGTAGGGAGAGCACATATAAAAACTGGAAAGGTCTGAGAAAGGGCCTCAATCTCGACATCCCTTACTGCTCCCTTTGCCAAAAAGTAACCAGAGCAAAGCTCAAGTGAACTGGAGGCTGTAGCTGGGAATAAGAAATTAGGGAACAGAGTTCTCTCTTCTCTTATTCAATATTGTGGACCATACTAAATTAGAAGATAACCAGAAGGGGATCATCGTAAAGAACCATAACTGCATCAAACCCACCCATACCTTCCCAGATCTGGCAATGTGTGCAACCTGATATGGGTACAAGGGACATATCAGTGGAAGGTATGTGAAGATATTATAACTCAAAATCTCCTTGTTCAATTTCCAAGATGAAGAATTACCTAAAATTCACAAATTACTTGAGCCCATCTTTACAGATCAAGGATATTTTCCAGGGGGAAAAAAAAAAAAGGAAGTCACTGGATTATAGTTATCACAAAGCCAGAGGGGAAAGCAGTATAGTTTATATCTACTAACAGTAAAGCAGTATATTTATATCTACAGAACCATGGAGAGCAAGCAAAACAAAATAAAAATAAAATACCCCTAAGCAGCCTAAATTGCATTGCAAATAAAACTTTGTATTAAGAGATACATTTGCATATCAGAAAAATTAGATGTGAAACTTACAGTAACCACAGATCAAACCACTAAAAGTAAAACAGGGTCTGCAGAAATCTTGATGGGGTGATGAGTTAGAAAATACTTATTAAGGACTTCAAAAATTGACCTAATAATAGGATTTGCATGTCCAGTTTTAAAATGAAACCCCACGGAAGTAATTTTCTCTTGATACATACACATACTTCAGTCTAACATTAAAGGAAAAAATGTGAACACATTAAAGATGGAATATACCATGTAAGAATCCCAGAAGGACTTAACTGAGTTTGATTTAGATTAATAGGATACTATATAAATACTTCTTGCTTGTTAAGCACTTTTTATTAAGATATAACCACTGTCTAATAATACTTCTCCATCATTCATACTCCAAAAGCATAAAGAGAATAACAGTTTCAAAAGTAGTAAAATTCCGTTTTCAGAAAACCAAGACATTCAAAGCTAGGTTTGTTTTTAAGAGTGTAGAAATGTCATTCACCTCCTAATTTTAGTTCTTGAAAGGACAGTTTAATCTCACCATTTAATCTAGCCTTAACTAGCTGTCTGTGTTTCCTCTGCAGTCAGTGAAGACCAACAAACACCTCCAATAAACAGTTTGTCCATTGTAGAAGAGGAGACCGGAGTAAGTGGATTATATCACTCTCTGATGATGTTTATGAATGTCTCCACATTTACACTGATGTCATGCAGATGACAATCTGAAACCAGACTTGAACATTTACACAGTTGAAGGGAAGTTAGATGATCCTCAGCTCACAGTGAAGTTTTCAAAATCTCCATTCTCACATTACCAATTATTTCAAAATTGTAGATACATTTGCCCTCAATCACCTTAGAATGGGACATTGGTTCTCTTAAATCATCTAATTGGTTTAGATTGTGAATTTCCTACTGTTTAGAAAAACTATTAAATCAGCATGAGGACTGGAAGATGTTTGGGAAAGAAAACCAGGTCCTAACTTGTCACTGCTTTCTGTTAAAGGAAAAGTATTAGCATACTCAGTTTCACTAGTTAATGTGACAAGATATATGTGATTATTACTCTACAGAAAGAGCACACTCCACTTCCTTTACCCTGGGCCGTGAGTAGTACTGATCTCTACCTTCTGAGAAAAGTGAAAGCTACACATAGTGGGCTTCAAGTTTCAAATTCGTATTTCATGAACACTTGGGAAATAGCTACTACGAACTGGAGCAGACAGATGATAAAAGATAGAAGGCAAAACCCAAATGTTTAAGTACAGAGAGAAATGTAAAGGAACAGTGATTACTACTGGCAGAGAGAACTATTTGCATGCATGTTTATCCCTTCCAGAATTGTTGTATCGGAACATTTTTTTCAAAATTAAGTGGTATATCTTACACAGTGTTCTGGGATGAAAACTATTATTTGCATGGTGAAAAGCGAGGTTCACAGAGATTAGAGACTTCAGCCAGGAAAACATTAATTAGTGTGCTAGACTTTACTGTCAACAGGAACCGTAAGCTTGACATATACCTGGAGTTTTGCTCAATCCAGACCATAATTCTCTTCTCAGTTCTTCAAGGTAGCTAGTAACTAAGATGGATAAAAATTGTTATTTAATGGTGTACAAATTATAGCATTTCCATAGGACTTGATTTATTATGTATATAATCCTATTGACTGCATCTTCATTTAACACCATTAGAATGATATTGAGAATTAAAACATTCAAACACAGCTTATTCTTACATTTTAAATCCATATTGAAACAGATTGCTTTTGACACTTTTAAAATATGAGATAAAGACTTAAAAATACACTAACAGCTCCATAGTTACCTGTCATCACCCTGAACAGAGAGAATAACAGAAGACAAACACTCATCACAATATTTCTGACATAGCAAAAAGTCAGGAAACTTTCATTATTGTCCTCTTCCACCTCCTGTGCTCCCAAGACATAACTTAGAAACTGCTAAAATATCTTTTGGATGATTGACGTTTCCTATGCAGCTGTGAAAAACGATCTGGTTATGTACCCACATTGGAAACACACGATGTTTACTTTTTCTGTTGTTACTGATCCATAAGCTGGGGGAGCCAGTGAATATCCCAATCAAGGAATGAGAGAGTCCCCTAAAGGGACAGACCCGGAGAGATCTCCCCAGGTTAGGGGCAGGCCGCCCAGGATGCTTTGTTCTACCATACCAAGGTACCCCAGTTCTGGTTCCCTGACCGGCCCCTTGATTTCCTGCCCCTTTTTCCCTATTATGTCAAGGTCCTGCCTATGTCCCGCCCCCCAGCCCTCAGACCATTGGTCCCGATGCTCTCCCCACTCCCGTATAAAATCCTGAACTCCCCATGGTTATGTGACTGGAATCCTTCGTGCTGTGGTTAAAGTAAGGCTCACTGTGAAACTCCGCACGGAAGTCCTTCCCCTCTCTTTGCTGCCGGTCTGTGGGAGAAGCCTGCTGGGGAGTGAGTGCGTGTGAAGTGCCGCTGCTGAAGGCGGTTTCATCCCAGAGGCGTCTTGGGAGGGTCGTAGCACTTCCACCACCCAGCGAAACCCGGCACGGCTTCCGACATAAGCAAAGTATCCACTAAACCTGTTAAAAGGAAAACGTGGTTGAACTGCTTGCAACCACTGTGCCTCGGTAGCTAGCAAGTTCCAGTCTTGCCAAGTTTAAACATTTTCAGAAGAGGATACACACATCTGGATGATTAAATAATTTAAAACCTCAGGCTTTATGATACTCACCTACTACTCATTTCTTTTCTTTGTATTTTGCCCCAGGTGTTTTGTTGGTTTTGTTTTTTTTTTTTTTTTGAAGAAATGAAAATTCTCAAGGTAAAAGAGGATCTTCCTAAATAGTAGGAAAACAGTAAGCATTTCATTAAAAATGACACTTTAGCTGAAATATGGAAATACGTGGTTAAAATTCTGATATCAGAAAGGGAAGTAGTGTCCATGAAACCACCCAAGAGCCCGGTGTAATCAGTGTGAACAGAATAAAATCTTTATTGGTTTGTACAGTTCCAAAAACCATGGCTCCCCTTTTTACATATATCCACCTATATTTAGGCACAGCCCTATTGCTTAACATTAAGGGCTGCTTTCATCTGATGAGTTTTGGTGATCTTCTTCCAGTTGAACAAATGTCACTGATTACGGTAAACAGATAATGAAAGCTTTTTGCATCTTTTGCGACCTTCAGCATCAAAATATTGTAATCACCATTTTTCCTAAGGCTCATTCTCCTGCTCAATATCTTAATGGCATGTGCTTTAATCCTAGCATTTTCAGTTTGTGACAGAGTTCAGCTAACCACAGTATCCTCAATTCAACACCACCCACGGTTTCTATCCATTTTGTACTGTCAGAAGCACATCAAGCAGCCTCTGAGAGTAATCACATCAAAATCGATTTTCATGGCTGAGAGAAAAATAATGGAAATTTCTCTAATGTAGAAAATGTATGTGTTCCTTTTGGTTAACCAAAATAGACTATATATCAGGACTGTCAAAATTAAGTTTTCTTAATTCAGTGCTCTTCCCCAGACTTGTGTACAAATTACAAGCCCTCACTACAGAATGTCTTTAACATGGTGTTCTGGTGGACTGCCTCAATGTGGTTCCCACAAAATTAACAGTCTACCCAAGTGATGGACTACAGATCATTCCCCATAGCGAATCTACAAGCAAATTAATTTAGGGGTTCTGAAAAGAATCCCTGAACCTATACTGAAATGGCCAGCCAGGACTTCATACTTGCATGGAGCCTCATGATGTTACCAGCTGCTGCACAAAGCCAACATCAGGGTATAGAGGCCACACGTGAAATCATGGGTCAGTTCTGTGCTATAACCCCTCAAGAAATGTGAGAGTCTATGCAATATTATGCAAGCAAAGGTCAACAAAATTTTCAAAAAGAATACTTCTCTAAAGGAACAGGAGCCTCTTAAATATAATAATTGTTTTTAATTGTTTGACAGCATTGTTGGAGAATCATGTTCAAATGTTAGTTTGCTGTTTTGAATATGCTGCTCATCTGTGACTGCTCTAATCAGTTGTGCAATATTATGTTCCAGAGTTAGATTTGCTTACCGCCTTTAAGTGGATTTGAAATGTTGAAGTGGATGTTCATGAGCTTACTTGTAGAGATTCTGGTAGGAGCCAGAAAGAGAGAAAAGGCTAAAATAGTTCACATTATTTCCTGGGGTTATCTTAGAACTAGGTGCTAGAGAAGAGACTCTCAGCAGTAATAGCCAGGCACATGTATTTGGGATGCAGCAAAGACATTTTCTATGGAAATACACAGGAATCTTCTGAAGGGAATTACAGATGGCCATAAATATTTATTAAAATTTGAAAATGGATATG
The DNA here is from genome assembly GCA_013397975.1 of Machaerirhynchus nigripectus. Lineage (NCBI taxonomy): Eukaryota > Metazoa > Chordata > Aves > Passeriformes > Dicruridae > Machaerirhynchus > Machaerirhynchus nigripectus. The sequence continues at coordinate 1,017,473 of VZRQ01004000.1, read as the reverse complement.
GTAGTAGCCTACATTCTTAAAACAGGATTAGCTCATTAATCTGAAAAGCGCTTTTTGTGGTGCATACGGAAGAAAATAGGAGTGGCAAGTTTTGATTTAGAAAGGCTGTTGTTGTTGCTTTGCTAAGGAGACATAGTCTAAATGAAATTATGATGTCATGAGTGAACACTTGGGTTAGAGAACTTTATCCAGAAAGTAGTTCTTCGATGACATTCTGCAACAGTCTATTCTGGATTTTGTCCATTGTCACTAACAATTCAGAGAGTGGAATAGAAAATATGTTTATTAAATCTTCTGCTGATGCAAATATGGGAGGGATCATACCAACATTTAGGGACAGAATTAGAAATCAAGGTGATTTTCATGAATTGAAGAAATAGTCTGGAAAATACATGGTGCCGTTTAGTGAGTAGGAAGCATTAACGACAAGTTGGAATGAGCAGCTGCATTATACAAGGATCAGAGCAGCTGATCAGTTCAGGGACTGAGGGCATAGAGGGTTCTAAGGGAAACATGGATAGCAATACCAAGCTGGTGTGACGAAGGTTAATGTCACATTAGGACACGTAAACAAAAGTTTAACAGTAAGGGATATGGAATGGTTCTTCCTGCATGCCTCATCCTAGTTAGGCTTAGTTAAAATAACACATCCAGATTTGGGTGATGTGCTTCAGCAAGAAGAGATACTTGGAGAGATGTCCAGAGCAGAGCAATCAGAATGAGAAGAGCCCTAGGAAACATGATCTAACAGAAAAGATTGAAAGCCTGGGTTATTAAACTTAAGAAAAACTGTCAGGAGACTTGACAAGGCTGTTGCACAGTGGAATGGAACAATAAATTCTCCGTGATATCTCACAGGCTAAGAAGAGATGATCGTAAATTACAACACTGAAGACTCAAGTTACAATTTAGGAATGATTTTCTAAATAAAAGGCAGTGAGGAGATGACTGAGCTTCCACTGTCAGGGACCTTTAAGAACAGGCTGAGCAAGAATGGCACACATTTAACAGATCTCACCCATAACCAAAGGGGTGGACCAGAGGAAGCTTTTTCCAGCTCTATTTTTATATGAGCTGATGACTGTGCACTTAAGCGTCTGTGCAAAAGTACTTGGACAGGTCTAACCAATTAACTTGGTCATGATGGTGTGCAGCATCTCTTAGTGACAGAAACACCTGAAAAAAACATCAGGTGGTGTTGTCAGCTCCTGCAGTTTTACACTGGCTCAGCTCCTGAACTCATACAATAACAAGAAAACCTTTCTTCTCACAGAGAGGGAAAAAAAGTAGATTTCTAATCTTGCCTTTGTGAAGAAGAACTTGAAAACTTGTCTCCAAATAGCTTAAAAAATCAGATGACAAAAAGGGACAATGTTTCTACACCATTAAATTCTCATGTTTTTGGGGGGGCCTGACTCACGGTTTTTCAAAGGAGTTGGCATTAATGGTAATGGGCTAATTTGAATAGACAAATTTAGAAATTGATATTCCTGAACTTCCTATTATAGAGAAGGCAATACTGCCTGAACAGCAGGTCTATTTCAGGAAATTAAAACCTCCCCATATCCTTTCAGATGACTTGATCGTTTCTACATTTCAGTCAATGTTACACAGGGGACATTGCACAATGCTTAACTTGGTGGCAGAAAATTCACCTAGCAGACAATCATGAAGGCACAGTGTGTCTGCTGAAAGACTCTCCAGCTGGGAACAGACATAATAGGGGCACAAGGAATTAGTATTTGGGCAACCTCTGTTTGGAAGTTGTTGCCTCATTAGTAGTACTTCTTCCACAGGGTGGGTCTAGGTAGGAATTGCATGCAGAAGAGCAGCTCTCTTCTGCACCAAGCAGGCCCAGACATCTGCATTCTCCAAAGACACACAAGTTAAAACGTATTACAGATGTCAAATGTGAGATTTGTTTAAGTGAGTTTCTGTCTGCAGAAACAGAGAGCTCAGGACAATGTTTTAAAAAACCTAAATCGACCAATATTCAAGATCTTTTTCTCTTGAATAGTTGTGATCTTCATTATAGATTTTATTTTCCTTCTTCCACCATATGTCCTTGCTGAATGTTTCTATTTCTATTTTCCTGGGAAGCATTTTCTGTCATCCCTTCCCTCCTCACAGACAGAGAGAGGTGGGAAAACCAGTGCTGTGACAGATCCCTTTCACAGGATGAAAAGAAAAATAGTAGAAAAGACCTTTCTGATGAGGTAGTCAGTCTCTTGCAGTACTTCTTCATTAAGACCTGTAATAAATGTCATGCATGTTTTACAAAGCTCTGATTATATTATTATCATGATTGGGGCATTTTAAAATGTTACTTAGTCTCCACTGGACTTGGTCAACATTTACATTATTAAAGCCCTTCTATGGGATCTCTTCCTTCCACTTTCACAAACTTCTGTGAGGCTCAAAATGCAGACACACCACAGAGATATCTTGACTACTGCCAACTTCTACCTCCTGAGAGTTGGTTTTTTTCCTGTACCTTTATCTCTACATTTAAAAGGTCTTCCTGTATCACATATCTTCCCCAGGCATTGCTAATCAACTTGTCCTTTGGCTTCTTCTCTGCTAAGATGAAAAAATGAGTGCTGCAATTCTCTCTGAGTGAGCAGTATTTTTCACACTCTGAAGCATTTTCTGTAGCTCTTTTTCTGAATTCTCCCCCAATTTTTATCATCCTTCTGAAAACTCAAGCTTCTCAGGAGACTCCAGCTGAGACAGCCATTCCATTTTGCTCCTCTTGCTCCAACTACCATCAATAAGGCCAGAAGCCACTGAAACTCCCGTGACAAGCAATAGCTGTCCTGCTGCTCCCACTGCAATTGCTTGTTTCTTGAACTTTTCAGTTCACCAAAGAAAAGCAAGAGGATCTCTGGAGCATTCAGAAATGCAAAGAAAGGGAAAGAGAGATGTTTTTCCTTTGGTGGGGCAAAGAAGCTGTGTACACCCACACAATCTAACCTTCATGTCTTCTTAGAAATAGCTGTGATCTGAAATCCTGACAGAGAAGGTACAACAGTGGGAGTTTTGGCTCCACAACTGCAGGAGGGGGGAATTCTTCCTGGAAATCCTTGGAGCACAGCATTTCGCTCCCAGAGCTGGATTTAACCCACTGAATGTAAATATGCCTTTAAGTTACATCTAAAAATGAGGATTCTCCTTGCAAATGTTAAGCACAGTTATAATGATTCGTACATAAAAACTAGAGACCACAGAGAAACATCTATTATTGTTGCTGCAAAACACAGTAGCAAGTCATGAGAGTTTTACTTTTATTATTCATGTTGCTATTAGGAGTTGCATTATTACTAGATCCTAGCTGGCACAGATGGCTGCTGTGCTTTGAGGTCTGCTTTAGTCATGTTTTTTAGCCGCTTTTTTCTGCAGATTTTATAGGGTTTGGGCTGATTTTAGCTTCCTTCATTTGCTTGATAATTGTTTTGGGTTTTGTTTTAGTTTTTTTCTTAATTAGCAGGAATATGTTCATGTTTATAGTGTGCTTTATTCACTCTTTTTGAACTTGTGGTAACCAGAATCAGCAATGCAATTATACCTTCTGTTGTTTGTGTGGGACTGGCTCAGACCAGATGCTTTGATGGGGGCAGCAGTTTTCCTGGAAGGTCAGTATCAATTTGCCGTCACTGCTGGACCGATATTTCTCACCTGTTGGTAAATCTGCACCTTGTAAATCCTCTTTCCCAGCATTGCTTCTGTTTACTGCTAGAGCGAGGGGGAACCTCTCACTTGAATGTTTCCATTCCCCTGAGACCCTTTGTTAAATCACTACCTGGGCACTGGGGAGGGTTTCTGCTTCCTGGGCTCCTCCACTCACACTCATCTCAGCCATCGCGTCCACTGCTGCTGTATTTTGCTTGCCTGCAGGTTTTTTTATTTTTTATTTTGCAGGTCATCTGCATGCAGTATCTTCTGGTTCCACTCGCCTTCCAGTTATGCCTTAGGAATGATGAGAAACATCAGGAGAGGGTTACTTGTGCTGCTTTACATGGTCAGCTCTTGTTGCAGGTATGACTGAGCAGAACCTACTGGTAAATGTTTATGGTCTGTTAGGCAGAAATTCAGGCTCAGGCATTAACAGCTGTGCCTGCACTGCGGTTTGCTTTGGCTACATCATCACAGCTCAGTGATAAGAGATCTGGGTGCAAGTTCCAGCTTTCCTCTGAAATGGAGCATGTGAGCTAGGGAATGAAGTGCAGTGTGCTCCCATGAGCTTTCTGCTCTGCAGGGTCAGTATGTGGCCTTCAAATTCAAGCACAGACTGACTTCTAGACCTGAAATACATTGTTTAGTCATCATCATGCAACGTTTCCACACACTTAAATGCCATACTGTAGTCTTCAGTTCTTTCCCATTGTCCTGTTCTTTGATTGCTAAATGTGTAAGGATTCACAAAAAGCTTCAAGTACTGCCCATGGTTGTACTACTTCTTCTCTTGGTTTCTCTGAAGGTCACCACCCATTTTTGATAGGTAAAGAAAGGGTTTAAAATACAAAGTTTGGGAGTGAAATGTTTGATTTTTTTGAGAAAATGAGAGCTTTTCAGGAGTATGTGGTAAAAATTAGTTTTGAAAATCTGAGTGTCTCAACTCTCCAACTGCAGGAGGCAAAAAATTAATTACTAGTGTCATAGGATAGTTTTCAGTGTTATGACCAAAGGGAAAATACTTCACTTAGGATGCACTAACTTACAGTAATTGGCTCCTAATCTTTTTCCATAGGATATTAGTAACTAGTTTTTAAAGTCCATGGCAGTGGTTTGCATGCTGTGGCAGGGGGCTGGGTCCCTTAGCTTTTACCTGCTCTTCACACTAGCCTGACTAGAGCCTATGAGCCAAAACTATAATCCCAATTCCAGATGCCCCCATAATTTGGATCTGGATAAGAATTTAGCAGATCAGGCCATCTGTAATTACATTGGACAAATTATTGGATAATTTCTTCTGCTTTATCTTTGCAATTCACTGGAGCAGTTAATTTCTCCAAAAGCAGGCACATCCTTTCTCATTAGGAATCCCTTTTTGGCCCTCTTCATGAGAGTTTCTTATATTAAAAACAAACACATTCCCNGCTTTCATTGTATTAATGCTACCTAAGAGAATATGAGATGCTTAACTGAAATTTGGCTTTAGCCACGAGGTAATCTGCCACTTAATGGAAGCAAAGGAATTACATTAGTCCATATGTTTCCATAGGACAGAGCTGGTGGGCAACAAGGAAGAGCTGGAAGAGAAGAGGACGGATGGCAACTGATTTGAGTATTCATTTTGTGGAACACAAACTTCTGGCTTCTGTTTCTGAAGTTTCTGTTTCTCTCTTGCCTGTGATGGAAGTGAGGTATTCATCGGTTGTTAACTCTGTTATTTATATTACCCTTCCCTTTTGGATATTTTTGTTTACTACAAGTGTACCCCAAGTCATTATTTCGAAGACCTTAGCTGAAACATATTTCACCAATCCCTAAGGGTACAAAGAGATGCTTAAGATACAGAGGGGTTACAGTCTGGTACAGACTAAACAGACACGGGAGCAGGATGTTTGTGCTAGGTGGAAGTGCCTGGCTGTGGTTCTGTGGTCACCCAGAGGCATGGTCAGACACAAAGCTCTGGATTCTTGCTTCTCTTCAGTGTTCTCTTGCTCTCTTTCCTCCCATCCATACAAAAAAATAATCTGCTGAAAAAGAAGTCATGTTTTCACAAAATATCCCAGAAAAAGAAACCTTAAATATCATTCTGCTTTGCTTTATATTGGTTGAGCATTGCATTTTTCATTTTGAAATGGGGAACCCTAGGGCTTTAGTCTGAGACTTCCAGGGGAGTAATAATGGCACCTATACATTTTGAAGTTGTTGATTGTGATTTTCTAGTTTCAAGTGTTAAATCAGCATTATTACTTAGGAAGTTCTGGCCTCTTGACTGAGCTGCAGAAATGTATGCCTCTACATTGCATAATATTTTGGAAATGCATGCTTCATTGAAGTGTCATTGATTTTCAACTAAAGTGAAAATGCCCTCATTTAATGTTTTCTTAAGAGAATTACAAAGGAGGCTGGAGAGGGTTTGGACAAAGTCATTATTAATTGCACATCACAAAATTTGGATTTATATATTTTTAATGCAGAAATTCTTCACAGCCCCTAAATCAAAATGCTGTTCTAAAATTATGTCTAATTTTATAAATGGAAAGACCCTATTTTGTTCAAGACTTTCAAATTCATTTCCTTTGTTCAACAAACCCCTATACTTGCTGTGAGGGGATTGCTGATTGCTTTGTCAGCAAGACCAATGATATTCAATCTTTGATTTCTGATTCATTTGCTTCTTCCTTCCCTTTGATGAAGAGAATAAACGTCTAGCTTTTCCTCTCCTTTCAAAAAAATTTCTCTCGTCTCTCACTTCCTTAGTAGTGAGAGTGTTTTATGTGAAGCGTTCCGCCTGCCTTTTGGACTATCTCCTCTTCTGAGCTCAGAGCTGGGTAAGTACTTTACAGTCTTTCATTAGAGAAAACAATTTTGTTTCTGTTTCTGTCATTGGCTCTGATGCTAGGGTGTCAGCTTTGCCTCTGACCACAATGCTCCCTGGCTTCCTTTTGGCTGTTTCCTCAAGGTTTTGCCTTGGCATTTCTCTCTGAGGTTTCCAGGTCTACCCCTGTTCTGGTAGACAATGGATAAGAAGTTCGGAAACAGGTTGAACATGAAGGAGACTGAGATTATGGAGGGAACTTAGGAGCAGGGCCTAGCAGTTGCTGTAAATTAGGCCTGTTGACCTTGGTGTTGGCATACAAGTTTCTGTTAGTCCCAATGGGCAAGGCCACAGCTTAGTTATGAGGACAGAGGAGCGCCTTAAGTGTAAAAAAACCACTGTGAAAGTGGTGACAGCACTATCAAGAGGGGTATCTGGTGAGCAAAAGCAGCAGAAGCAGTCCATTGTCAGGTGTGGCAGCAATTTGACAAAAGCCAACCAAAACCAGGCTGTTTTTTACCTGCTCCAATGTCTTTCATGAGGCAGAGAGCCTGGAGATGCCCCAGCTTGGCCCTGGGAGCACCCACCATGTGGTCCCAACCTCTACACTGCCCTCCATGGCTTTCCCCCCAGAGGAAGGTGGTCAAAGGGCTGGAAAACCTGCCCCATGCGAAACTGAAGGAGTCAGGTCCTTTCTTGCTGTAAAAGAGGGATCATCACAATATTCATGCAGTTCAAGGCCAGCTGAAAGGAGAACAGAGGCTCTCTTTTCACAAGGAACAAATGGAGAAGACAAGAGACAATGGGTACAAATTACACCAGGAGAGGTGTCATCGTGGCATAAGAAAGAAATTTTTTATGGTAAGAACAGTCATTCACTGGAATAGCCTCACCAGAGTTCTTGAAGGCTTCAAGATGTAATTGGGCTGGCTGTTAGACAAAATCATCTAGGCTGCCTTTCCCACAGAAGGATGATCTTTTGAGCTCCTTTTCAACTTCGGCTATTCTGTGGTTCTTTGTCAGGAAAAAGAGAGGTCACCCAAGGGAGGGTGATGAAGTACTGGCACAGGTTGCCCAGAGAAGCTGTAGCATATTCTTCTGCACTCCTGGAAGAGTTCAAGACGAGGTTTAAGGGGTCTTAGAGTAACCTTGTCAAGTGGGAGGTGTCCCTGTCCATGGCAGAGGCGTGGAACATGAGCTTTAAGGTCCCTTCCCACCAACTATTCTATGAGTCTATGAATCTATGGTAAGTGATTGATTACCTTTATCTGTCATTGAAGTGTTTTGGTGTCTGAGTCCATGTAGTCTCCACTCTGTCATTTGCTCTTAACTCTGACCCAGGCTCTTGAAGTTATATCTTATTAACAGTTGAGGAAGTCCCAGATACACCATCAAGCTCAGTACCAAACAAACAAGTCAAAAGGCAGTTCTTGTCTTCCTGAGTAGGATTTAAATCAAAACAAGGTGGATACCAAATGGGAGAAATGCACTACCATCTCTGCTTAAAGGTGGAGAAGGGGGGAGGGGGGACGGGTCTGTGAAACATTTAGGTTAGAAAAGATCTCTGAGATGGTCAAATCTAACCTTTGACTGATCACCACCTTGCAAACCCGACCATGGCTCTAAGTGTCAAGTCCAGTTGTTTTTTGAACACCACCAGGGATGGTGACTTCACCATCTCCCTGGACAATCCATTCCAATGCTTAACAATCCTTTCCACGACAAAATTCTTTCTGATGTTCAACTTGACCTTCCCCTGGTGTAGCATGAGGCTATGTCCTCTCATCCTTCACTAATTGCCTCAGAGAAGAGGCCACCCCCCACCTCGCTACAACCTCCTTTCTGATAGTTGTAGAGAGTGATAAGGTCCTACCTGAGCCTCCTTTTCCCCAGGCTACACAGCCCCAGCTCAGTCTCTTCTCATACGACTTAGTCTTTAGAACCTTCACCAGTTTCATTGCTCTTCTCTGGACACGCTCCAGCACCTCAGTGTCTTGAAGTGAAGAGCCCAAAACTGAACACAGGACTTGAGCTGCAGCCTCGCCAGTGCTGAGAACAGAGGGCACAGAGCAAAATTATCAAGGATTGGGCAGCATGTCTGAGAAAACAAGGGTTATAGCACGACAATGGGATTACAACCATCTTATGATGTTAGAATTGTTAAAGCTTGCCATATTTGGCTAAAATGTTAAAAGCAGAGTTCATGTGATCTGTAAAAGAGTTACACTATATTGTAGCTAATAAGAATTATCAAATGCTAATGGTTTAGCTAATAATAGTATTTTTGACCTGTGAAGTCTTGCCCACTATGCTTTATTGCTTTGAAAATGCATGTGTGCTTCCTCTGAAACATTGAGTTCAGCTATATTCTACCCACCTCAGTAACTATTGATCTCAACAGAAAGAAAAACATCTCATTTCAGAGACACCTTGCCAGATTTGGGTTTGCACCATCACTGGACAATGGAGCAGTGTGAAGACCTCCTTTTGTCATGCACCTCACTGGACAACACAAATAACAAGCTTTAAGCACAATTCTTGCACCAGGATTCATTAACGGTGCTCCTAGAAAACCTGCTGGTTTCATTCAGTCTGTAGAAATGTAAAGTAATATGTACACAGAAGTCTGCAGGTGAGGCCAAGATCAAGGGTGTATCATAACTGTGGTATGTTTTATAAAAAATCTCTTCAGTGTGAGGAAGAAAAATCTAAATATTGATTGCAAGGTTTGATCAGTTGAGCTTTTCAGAGGAAATTTCAATCTGATTTGTCATTATAGTGATTTTTTTTCCTTGCTTTTTGAGTAATTATTTTCAGTTATTCTTAGCTGATTGCCTCACTTTGAACTACTATCAGATATCAGATTTAGGGGGTTTTATTTAAATGTGAGAAAATGGTCAGTTTAAGAAGGATTATAAACTCAGATCTGAAAGAGAAAGCTCATGTGTGTCCTTCCAGGAAAAAAAGAAATCAGAAGCACTTTCTACTTCCCAATATGGCAAGTAAAGGCCACTCAAAAGCATGAGAAAAGTTGAACATGTTTTATTATGTTCAAAGGTGCAAGATTGCATATCAAGTCTGTAATTCATTACACACTTTAAGTGCTATTTACCTAGATATAATTTCCAAATACAGCCAGAACATTTGTAAATATGTAATGACATTTCTTTATTGCAATAGGTATTCTGCATGATTCAGCAGGATATTGGGTAGCATATTCAAAGTTTGCAGCTGTATCAGTAAAGTTGGTAAATCTGGACAGATGACATACTGCTCCTTACTGTCTTCATATCCTGTTCCTATTTTTTTTTTCTTTCTTCAAGAAGAGTGCGTGAATCAGCTTAAATGCCTCCTGAGTATTGCCCCCTTAAAAAGGACTTGTTATGAAATCTGTGTCTATTTTCTCTTGTGCCTTAGCACACCTATAAGAAGAGCCTAGCTCCATCTCCTTTACAAGGTATCTAAGGCCAACAGTAAGGTCTCCCTTGTCTTCACTTCTTAAGACTGAACAGCCCAAGTTCCCAGTGTTTGTATCAAAAACCTCAGCTCCCTCAATAATTTGACTTTAGAATTTCTCAGGGTTATGAGGACAAAATATGATACAGTTATTTTTCATGATGACATAACTGGGATTTCTTAAATGATGCTACAGAAACTGATAAACATGATTGTGTTAAGAGAATTGGAAAAAAAATCTTGTATTATGCTCCTCTGATTAATTACAGAACTGAGAAAAATAGCAGTTTAAAAAAGATTAAAGGTATTTGCTTGCACAAGCATTACTCAGAGCCAGCTTTATTTTTTAAGTATGCAATTTTTCTGTCAGTCTGTAATGTGGTACTGTGACTGGGTAATATATCTTGAGGTTTTACAAACTCCTGGCATGACATACTCTTTGAGACAGTAGATCTTAATAGATCCTTCTGCATTAATCCTGACTAATGAGCAGATGAATAGTTAATTAAAAATGCTTCACACAGACTTTGACACAGTAGACCATTGCAGCCTCTCTGTGTTTCTTGCTTTGTCATAGATGAGCACAACTTAACTTTCATTTTTTCCATTAGCTCACTATGGTTGAAAAAGTTCCATTACAGTTTACCAGATCACTGATCTATGAACTAAACAGTATTTAAATATTTCCAGATTTGATTTACTATGGTGTATGATCTCCTGTGCCTTCACTGAAACCATATAGTAAAAGAGCCATTATGTGATATCTTCAGTCACTGATCTAACAGATCATTAAGAAGTTTTTCCTTCTGTATGCATTAGGCTTTAAGGGCTTGATTTTTTTCTAGTGTTCTGATGGTGCTCTGCATGAGGGGAAGTGCTTTGACATGGGTGGTTCTTCAAGTGCAATATGCACAGCCTGAAACCATATGCAGCAGCCCATATCAAGTTAAAATAGGGTCTCCTCTGTCTAAAGAGAATCTTGTTTCTATCTCCTGAATTTTACATTCACCAGCTTCTCATGACGCTGTATATCTAAAAAGTGCTGGCAGGTGTAAAAGGATGCTAAATGACAAGAGTTTTGAGTCATACCAGAGAGGAATGTAGCCCTTCACTCCTTACTGAACTCTCAATAAGCTTCACTTGTGGGGCAAACTTCTGCTATTGACCCATAGAAAACCAGGAAAGAACTCTGAATAGCAAAGGTAATGTGACTGGTCTCAGACATCTACAGAATTTGGATTCAGTCACTTCAAGATCTCAGTCATTGTAAGACTAATTTTTTTACAACTTAGTATTTAAGACATTTGGTCTTCAGTAGCAAAGGAATGGTCAAGTCTTTACAGAGGAATAGACAAGACTCTGTTTTCCTTTAGAGAAATCCACTGTATCTAGGGAATAATTATTGCTCTGATCAGCAGTGATTCTGTCTTGTTTCATTTAGACAAAAGCACATTGTCCTTTCTCCAGCTATGCAATTTTAGGCTACTTCTTTAAAAGACAATATATTTTAAAAGAGGGTTTTCTCTAACTTTTCAAATTTCTGTGCATAAATTCTGCACACAAAAAATATATTTAAGCAAGCATTATTCTTATTTTTTAACTATCAATATTGTATTGCAAAAAATGCATCAAGCCAATATCTTTGGTCAAGCCAGTCACTTGGGATAAGATCATTTGCCATGAAAATGCAGAGTGCCGTTTGCCAAGAGTAGTGACCAATTTCAGTGTTCATGGTTTTCAACAAAAATTCAACCAAATATTTTTCCCTTCATAACATCATAAGGTCACCCCAAGACACCTTCAAAATTTTCTAGGGCTGGAAACAAATACCAGGTGCTCCAAGGAAACTGCAGGAAATCACAAAGAGGATGACTGAGGAAAAACATACCCATACTAGACAGTTCATCCAGTAAAACATTGCTTAGATCAAATATGTAGGTTAAGGGCCAAAATTTACTTCTCTTTTGGTTTAAAAATGTGTTCTATCTAGTAGAACAGTATTTTGTGGAATATCTTTCCATAGTTCAGATGCTTCTCAATGGAATCAAATGCACAGGTTAGATTAGGTGAGAGTTTCTTGAGAGATATTTGCTCGACTATAAAAACATTTTAGACAGATTTACCAAACTGGTACAAATTACAAAGAAATCAGTCATGGTAATTAACTTCCTTCAGGACTCTCGTGTGTCAGAACCTAAATGTTACTCCTTCACAGATTTACCTCAGGTATAATATTCTACCTAGAGCTGATAAAAACAGATGCTATTAGTAAAGCAGAAAATTTATAAATATGATGAAGTTGATACTCAAGAGAGCTGAATACCCACTAGGACTGATTGTTGTATTACTTTGATGTCCAAGTTTAAGGCTGCCTGTATGGCTACATTCCACTTTATTTTGAAACTCTTTAAGAAAAAGTGTATTACCAGCAAGAGGTATTATTTTCCTTCCAGTAATAAAAAATACTATACTGGAAAACTACAGGGACACTGACCAAAGAGCAATAAAGACAGATCAGGAGAACTTCTGAAACATTAATGATGTCCTTCTGCCAAAGCTTGTAAAAATGTGCTAAAACTTTGAGTATTCATGAACATGGCAGCTTGAGATTTACCTCATCTCATCAACTCCCTGGGCTAAGTTTTCACTTACCCAATATTTTTCCCAGACGGGATCTCGGTAGGATTATGAGAGATAAGAGGGAAAGACATGCATTCCTTAGCCAAGAGATAATTAAACAGAGTCATCAAGGCCAGACCTCTGACTGGGCTGTGAAATCTACTGCCAGATGTTGCAGATACATCTGTCTAAGTACTAACAGGATCCCTTTTATCACAATATCTAAGCATTTCACAAATATTAATGGATTTTCTCTCTGGGAAAGGACTGTTTTTCCATACTGGCATAGTACAGGACAGAGCTGAACAAGTAACAGTCAAAAAGTGGGTAGTCTTTGAGTTTTGCAATTTTCTTTCTTACTTTTTCTATTTGACTTTTTTTTTTATACATAAGGGAAAAAACACCTCAAACTCTATGAAGCTTGAAAATCTATAGACATCTACTTGCTTCCACATAGCAGACTCTTTTCTCCATTATTCTTAGCTATTAAACAATAGAGCATTGGCAAATGGTGAGCCATTTGTTGATCATTCACTTCAATATATTTTTAGATCTACAAGTCTTACATAGTGTAGTGGTAGGTAGCTGTGGCCTAAGACTGAAAAACTGAAAGAAAAATATCAAGGATCTTCTATACACAGAGACATACATACATATATACATGCATACATACATACCTACCTACCTACCTACCTACCTACATATTTATGAGTATAAACCAAAAAATACTAACTATAATTAAATTGTGTATTAAAAATTAAGTGCATATGCAAGTTTATGTTTTTATGTAATTTAAAATGTGTCTGTATGTAGTTCAGATTACACACATAGGTACCTTATATTCCTTCTGTTTCATAACACATGGGAGTTGTCTCACATATTTTAAATAGCTTGGGTTGTCCATCCAGAACTTCCTGCACTAAACAGAATATGATGTGTGAGAGAGTGAAACTTCTGCTTCTTACATTACTTCAGCTTTTATATATTGCTGTGGGTTATCACCTGCACTGTGCACAGGAACAGAGATAAAGAGAAAGGAAAGGTGGGGAAATAGCATCGTATCTTATATACTGTGTCAGAAAATTGCATTCTTCTCTTCAAAGACCCAAGCAGGCTTTCCTTAGACCTCCCAGACCAGTGGAGAAGAATTTGTATGCACATATGAGAGCAAAAATGGGACACTTCTGTCAGGTTTGGCATTAAATAACCAATAACTGAAATACCACCTGTAAGAGATACTAAATATAAACAGTCAGGTGCTGCAACAAAATGCAAAATCATTTGTTTAAATGTCTGCAACACTGCCTTTCAGTAAATTAGTACATCATAATTAGAGATTTTCACTGAGATTGTACCAAGCAATGTGCTAGTGGGCTGTGAGGTTCATTCTTGCCAACAGTGAACGATGTCCAGGTTGCACTAGTTGCTACTGTGAATAAAAAGTGTGTTTTCTGTCAGCTTCTGGTGTCCAAAAAAGAGGTAAATTTTCATCCATTTACTGAGTAAAATGGATTTGATCAGACTCCACCTCAGACATTCCAGCTTTCTCCGACAGCTACAAAGAGAACCCAAATGGTCATGTAGACAGGGCACAAGTTATCTTTAAAAGCTAAAGAGGAATGGTAGGGAAACTTCACTAATTCAGTCAAATCTGAATTAAAAGCCCTTTGAGGAGAAGTCAGAGCAACCTTCTGCTCTCCTTGGGAGCAGGGGGAGTCTTCTCTGTCCGGGGGTCTCCCATGCATGTGCTGAGGTCAGCTGTGTGATGGATGGGCTGACTTGGGATGTCTCCCCACTGACAGCCGTGGCAGTTGTCAGTCTCTGCCAGGTCTCGCCCCCTACTCTGAGCAGGGAAGGTCAGTTTACAGTATATGAAGACTAGACTGAAGTATACTAATCCATTATGTGTTTTCCTAAGTATTGCTTGCCAGATTCAATGATAGCATCACATATATCACATACAGGCAACTGCTACTGATTGAGCTGGCATTTCTGCTGCTAGCTGAAGGTGGAAGTTCACATGTTAATTAATGATGCAACCCTTGCTACACAAATACTTTTGATTTAACAAAATTGCTACAGCTGCATCAGCTGCATACAGAGTTAGGATGAATTTTTGAAGAATTTTCTAGTTAAATTACAGTTTGTTATTAATAATCTGTTAGGTGTACACTGTATATAACTGTACACATAGTTATTATATTCCAAATGGGCTCTGGATTTTGCCACTCTGTTCTTATTGATAAAATAATCCGTTTGCTTTTATAATCTTGTACTAAGAGTTTGGTTAGACCTTGCTGGAATTTAAGAGGTCATTGAAAGTAAGGGGTTTCTTTTCACATTTGAGTACAAGTTTTACCTTACATTATATTTTTAAGTACATTTTTTAAAACATTCACTTTAGAATATGAATTAGTTTCTGGCCACTAAATACATTTACAGTTGCTAAACATTTCCCTAACAACTGGGAAAAAAAAACCTGGTTTGGGTCCATTTAACTGTCAGTAACCTCTGATGCTGAGACCAGAATAATAATGATATACTTGAGTTATCGATACATTTGAAATATATATGTACTTTGGACCTTGTAGCTTTTTAAAATATGCTTCCCAAGATTAGTTAAGTGTTTCCTGTGATGATGTATAATACAATTGATGCTGTAAAGTGCTTTACCAGGTCCTTTGGGCACTGCAAGGACTTTTAGCACCAGTATTTTCTGACCATGTGCTGTGTTTGTGCTCTCTACTCTATTCAAATCAGAAGAGGAAAAACAGCCCATGAAGAGCTGCTGGGAATTACATAAAAGCCATGTTCTCTTGGAGGCAGAGGCAGAATCTTGTTTAGTGCATGCAGACTTAGTCACCAATTATTTATTTAAAACTTGTAATTTGTGCCAGAGAGGTTGAAGGCCTTGGCTACATTCCTGAGCAAAGCAAACACATAAAATAAGTGTGGTTTGAAGTATATTCGGTGCTTTGGATATAAATATGCCCTAATTTAGTCCTGATCTTTGATTCCCAAAGCTGTCAAATTCAAAGAGGAGCAGAAAATTGCCCACATATCAGGATGTTAACTGTTCTTTAGTTATTTATCCTATTTAGTTATGTATCTTTCAAGTTATTTACTGATGAAAGAATTCATAAATTCCTCATTAATGCGAACATTTTAGGACCTTGTTAGATCTAACCCTTCACTGTGATCCAGTGGCTTTGACCTGTTAGAAGCCAAATCACATCAATTTGCTGGAGCAATACACTGGAAGATTTGGATTGCTGTAAATATTTCTTTACCCAGATATATTGCTCCAAACTGAAGAGTATAGATTAGTTTCAAAAAAATGCATGCAGTACCTACTTGTTCATTTCTTAACATCCTCTTCATTTTTGTGCGGAGATAACTCAGACAAATCAGAGGTTTCACTAGTATTTTCTTCATTCAAAAAAACTTCAAAATGGTATTCAAAAAGCATTTTAGTAGCTAAATTAGGCTTTGCCAGGGAAACATTACTTACAGATTCTTCTTCTGCACAGTCAATAATGGGGCTTTTATTATGTTCCTTGGGAAACTTTATAACAATTCAGTGTATTTTATCACTAACAAACTTGTTCTGCTTCTCTAGATTATTTTTTTCTCTGCACAACTTCAGTCTGTTACACTTAGTTGTATCTTCCTACATTTTACTAAACAATTTTTTCTACCCTTTATAAATATTTCTAAAAATCACTTAGAAATCCTTTTCAAAATAGTTTAAACATAATTTAAATAAAACAGATGGGCCTCAAGCACTCATCTTTCACATCTCTTAGCCATGTGTTTTCATAAAATTTTCTCTATTAAACATATCTGTTACTCACCGAATATGTTCTATTCTCCTTTTTAAATTGCTTCATCTTTGCAGACAGAAGAAGCATTAATTTCAGCTCAGAGCAGTCATCAACAAAAAGTCATTATTCTTATGAAGTTCTTTTTATCTGTGTATCCCAGAGTTTATGACAGATATTATACAATCAATTCCTCCAGTGCCTCACTGGCAAAGGTGTGTAAGGCTCCACTGGTAAAGCTGGAAAACAAAGCATCCCTTAGGACTGCAAATACTGTTCTGACTTGAATTTGCTCAGTTTGAAAATCCTTGAAAATCAGGCCAGATTGTTTTCAACTAGGATATAAAAAATGCAGGTGAAGGAAAAGAAATTTACAGCTTGGCTGCATTCACCTGCTGTACTGCCAGATTTAAAATCAAGCAGGCACATACTTACACATAAAAAAGTGTTCACAACCCATTGACTTCAACAGGACACAAACACATAAACACATTTAAGAAGTAACAGTAGATTAGAACCACAGATTGAGTATGTTGGAAAAGACCTCTAAGATCATGGAGTCCAACCACTAACCCAGCACTGCCTAGCCCACGACTAAACCATGTCCATAAATGCCACATCTACACATCTTTTAAATACCTCCAGAAATGGTGACAACCAATTCCTGACTGCACAGATACCTGGTACACTCACTGGGTACTTACTATACCAATTCACACATTACTGCCAAAAGAATGAAATTATGACATTGCTTGTTCACAGAAATATGAGTGTCCCTTCTTTTCTAATTTTAGAGCGGAACTGAACGGGATCAAAAACAATGGCCAGAAGACTCATTACAAATGTTTTTTTAATTCATAACTTAAGTGACCCAGAAGTCTGAAAGCAAGCATTCAGAACAAAGTGGTCAAGGTTTCAAGGCTAACCACATTAATCCTTGGTGAATGACAAGCATAAATTCTCATCACTTCTAGCTGACAAACAAGAGAAATAAGGGTGATCCATCTCTTACTTTAAGCAAGCATTCCTCACCATCGTAATTGATGTCCTGTGGTTATTATCTCACTTATTTTAAGAGTTACCCCGTAATTAATTTAATTTTGCAGATGTTGCTTACTTTCACTGCAATAATTCATTCTCGAAAAAGTTATGGTTTTTTGAAAATATAAATAAAAAACTTTAAAATGACAATTCCCTTTCCTAGCTGTCCTGAAGAATTAAACAAAATTAAACAAAATTAAACAAAATACAAAGTCCTGCCCTGAGCTCACAATTCCTGCAATTGCTTCCCCATTTAAGCAGAGGTCTGTTTGCAGGGGAGCAGGCTACAAAGTCACAGCCACCTCCTACCTGTTCATCCATTAGGTCACAGGTTTATATGTCTCATTTGGTTTTGGACTGTGGGCCATCCTTGAAGAGCCTTAGCTACGGTGTGACAAGGATTTGTTCTGAGAAACGAAGGCATTTGTGGGAGAGGCAGGGCTTTCCAAGTGAGTTCATGTAGCAGCAGTTATGCAGCACATTTAAAACCAGAAGACAGTAAAAGATGTGTTTGCAGAAATTGTATAGATATGCTATCAGCTGCTACAGAAGTAGAAGAAGACAGTTTTGAGACACATTTTCAGAACTACAGCTAGCATCCTGCACATTAAACTATTCGTTATCTAAAGATTATTTTGTCCCATGGATTTATCACAGGCTGAATACTGACTATAAATGTATTTAGTGTCTACTGGTCTGCTCCATATACATGCAGAGCAGTCAGTGAGCATGTTCTTAAGCAGCATTTAAACATTATTTATATGTTTTTAATTGACTGAATTATAGCCCAGTACATGGCTTTCAGCCACGGCAGTGAACATTCCTTCAACAAATCAAGATACAACCTGCGAGCTGTCTCATAAAGATAGGGCTACCTGCTCCTTTATCCATTTGATGCCTCTGAAGACATTATTAGAGAAACATTATTCCTCCCTTTTTGTAGATGTGCACAGCAGAAGTCAAACAAGACCAAAGCTAGCTTTTTCATTCCTAAACCAATCGAAACACAGAAACCAGCAAAACCTCTTACAGGTTGGTATCCCAAAACCTTCAACATCTTCATAAAGCAGAGCAAAAAGACTGTCTTTTCAATATGCCTTTATACTTCAGTCAATTCACATCCTTGTTTTTAACTAAATCACACCAAGAATTTGCCTCTCACCGTGTTTGTTTCCTTCATTTCTGTATTAGCATCGTTAAAATGATTCATTATTTTAATAGCCTGACCTTGCAGTGTCTTAACACATATAACAGATAACCTTATTTTTATAGTGTAATTAATAGAAAGCAAAAGTGCCCTTTCTGGGTAAAAATCTACATGTACAGTCTTACCCACAATTCATTCACTTCTGCCATGCAGCAAAAGTTCTAATTAACCAGGCCTCTCAAGGGCCTGGTTAACTTCTACTTGCACAGCTATATTGCCGAAAACTGTAATATGGTCAACAACTCCCTAAAAAGAAGAGGCTTTGCACTTTCTGGGATGAGAGAAGAAATGGTTTTGCATGGATCAGTAAAGATAGCAATAATTGCCATAAGGCTTACTGCAATTTATGCAGAAGAAGTCTCTCAATTGCTCATAGTGGACTGTCAGATGTGAGACAGCATGCAAATGGAGCAGATCATAAAAATAATTTCTAGCCTGGATTCTTAGAACAAAACTCTTGAAATCTTCCGTTATTGCTAAGAAAAGTAGGAATAGAAAAAACAATGTGATTGCTGGAAACGCAACAGAAGTGCATATTTTATTATTCATACCTTTTTACAGAGCCGCAACAAGCTAAATAATACAGTTTTCCAAGAATTATGCACAGCTATATCTTGGTAGAACAAAAGGATCATAAATTGCCAGCACTGCATTAGCCTTCTTTCAGTTTAGAAACCATTAAAATCTTTGCTGAAAGGTTATATATTTTTCTGTGGCCACTGGTGCCTTAAGATTTGGAAATACAGAAGAGTTTCTGGTAGCTGTTGGATACTATATAGTTAAGTACCTTAATGCCTTATTAGGCTTTGGCTGTTTGATTAATTTCAAGATAGCAATGAAAATACATTAGGAATAATTGGAAAGGTAAAAATTGTACTGAGAAAACAGAGTCTTAACTTTGGCAGTCATGGTAGGTGCCATCACAGAGTTTTTGCAAAGCACGGAATCCTTGCTGACAGCCGATTGTACAGCTCTTTTACTGGGCACCTCAGCAGAGTATGGTGCATATGATATTGAATATAGCCTTTCAAACACTCTCAGTCATTTTGTGCCACCTTCCCAGTGGTATTCAGTTTTCGAAGACATAGTTCACTCAGGGAATTTTGAACACAGCAATGTGAAGGCACTTGAAAGGATCTGAAAGTATTTTTTAACTACCAGTATTTATGTATATGCGTTAGATATAGGACTCATCTCACCTAAGTTTAATGGTATGAAATCATACTATTTCTAATCTAAACTAGTTGCCTAATGCAAACATCTTAGAAAAACATCATCTTTCATCTGTCAGAGAACAGTTCATCCCTTATGCTTGGAGAGTACCTAACAGGGGTTTGAAGTGAAAAGAAAAATGTGAAGGAATAAAGACTGTGTTAGTGTAAAGTTCTAACACTTCCTGACATTGATAGTTTTACAGCATCCCTGAACCTTTTCCTCAGCCATTTTATAGGCTTCTCAGATTCTTACTTCACTCGAAGTAAGAGCCTATTTTCTTTTTGAATGCAGTACAGGCTGCATTTACAAGTCTCTAATCTTGGCATTTTGCTTAGGGACTTGGTATGTCAAAAATAGAAGGACAGACACCTCTGGATGGACTGACTGCAGGGATTCTAGACGTCTCTCATGAGTACCTCACCGAGATACTGAAACATGAGGATAAAAGGCTAGAGTCTTCCATTCCTCAGGTTCTTATAAAGATCTGCTATCGAGGGTGAATGAGAAGGCACTGAGTGTGAAACAAGGAGAGCTCCAAATTGTACACCTGCCAGTGACTTATCCTTTTTTTTAACCTACATTACTGAGTGGCAGTAGACATCCCTCTTTCTTTTTCTTTTAGGAAAACACATTGCTGCTTCACCTGTTCCTCATCTTGTTTTACTTTACTTATCTTTGGGAATTACGCCTTGGAGGGATTTTCTGTGCTATTGAGCTCTTGACTGCTGAAGATCAGCAGCTTTAACATTTGCCTGTCAGTGGCAGTTTTTGTAATCTCATGTTCCATACTCGGAGTGCTGGACGTTACAGCCTTGACATTTGGCCTAAGACTGAGGACTTGCTATTAGTATTTCCCCAGGAAACTGACACTTGATGGACAGGTTACATAATCCATGCTTGGATACATTTCTTAGTGAATTGATCTCCATTTCAAATTGACGTGGGCGAAGACACAAATGTAGTACATCACCATCTATTCCCCACCCATACTGTATTTTAGTAAAATGCAACATGCATCACAGCATGAGCTATGAAGCATTTAAATCTGCAGCATGCAGTTGGAAACTTCCTTACAAAATACCACTAATGCATTCCACATTTCCCTTGTGTTTGTTTACTTATGCAGGAAGTCTAGAAAAATATTTTGATGTATTGCATGCCATAATTTTTAACATTACTCAAAATGTTCCAAAAGACTTTTAGTGAAAGTTAACCCACATCAATCACGACCTTGACATGAAAAATTACTGCCAACCTTCAAATAAAAAAAGAAGGAGCAAGCACTCTAATACTCCTGGCTGATGCTGAATTGTTGAAAACATTTAAAGCGTTATGCACATATTCTGTCTACAGTGAAACAATATAAAAGGAAGCCAATCATTTATTACTTGGCAAACATAATTAAAGATCTTTTATCTTCTCAACTTATATGATCCCAGAATGTGCACTTTATATAATGAGAATTACATTTAGTAACTATTGTATTAGTAACTATAGTAACTCTTTCTACTTTAGATTAACATAGATTCCAGTGAATTCCCTGCGAGCTTTTCAAAGTTAGTAAAAATGTGCATTCAGGCCATGGCTTTGTCTCATATGTTGCACCTTCCCTATTGTATTTCCCAAGGTAAAGTTACCCAAACAAAAGGTGATATTAGACTAAGCAGGTTGACCTGATTTTCTGGTATTCCTCTTATGAAGGAACAACAAGGAATACATGCCAAAATCTGGTTGTCTCACTGGATCTGAATACAGAGATATTTTTATTCACAGAAAGCACAGACAGCACAGTCTCCAGCTCTGTGCCAAAAATTCAATAATGTGCCTACCAAGGTGGCATATGTCCTGTAGTTCCTCCAAGACAAGTAAGCTTTATCAGAAGTCTGAGACTTATGTCATCATGTCAAATTCCCTGTATCTCTGGAGAGTTTGGGTCAGTCTGATTTCTTTGGACACAGAATTAAATGAGATTCAAATGCGGAAATGCTTCTTTTCTCTGTTATTATGGAAAACTTCAGCCTTGAAATACTTTAGCTGTACTTTCCTCCAGAATGTATGCTTTATAAAACCTTGTTATTACAAATCCAGCTTATTTCAAAGCCTTGATCCGCAAAGCCTCTTTATATACAGATTCTGATGGTTTTTTGCAACACATCTAAATCATATCATCTAATTTATTCAAAGTTCTGGCTGTGGTTTTCAGTCTCTTGCAGCATTTCAACAAGTTGTGCAAACTATGAAATTTTATGAAAATATGGCATTTACCTGAGGATATGAAAACTGCTCTTTTGCTTCATCTGACTTGTTATTCTACTCTTGCAGTGGTCAGATTCACCTATAAATGTTCTATCACACTTTTAAATCATGCAGTTCTGTATCTCTTAGGGAAATAGATGAAGGCAATTTCCTTCTGCTCACAGTGGCAGCTTTACAGGCTTAACTTGAACTCTTGCTGTCAATGAACTAAAGGCATTTTAACTGAGCTAGTAAAGAAAAAAACCAAACTGGAAATTCCCAGGATTTTTGAAATAGCTACCCACAGCAGGAATCAATTGTATTGTTAATTTGAGAAAATCAGTTTCCAGAAAATATAAACAATGGTCACAAATAAGAAAATAAATGTAACGAAAAGCAGATGCAATTAATCAAGGAGTTCATTTCTGTGACGTCTTCTTACTGCCTGAAACATAAATGTAAATTTAGTATATGTCAGCTGTATTAATGGAAAACACAAGACTGAGTTTGTAACTCTGAAATTTCAATACAGCTAGTGAACTGAAAATGTTAAAGGAAAAAACCTTATGAAGGAGAAGATGAGATCTGTGTAAGCATGTTTCTCTTTGTCTTATTTCTCACCAGCAGTTGCTGGTTCAACCAGATAACAGCTTCTTCCCAGCATCTTACAGAACTGGGCAGCCTTACAACTCTATTTTTCAAAGGTAGAGACTGGTAGCACAGACACTAACCATTTTCAATCACTCTTAGCGTTGGTCACCTTTGCTTCAAAGAACTCCAAAGCCTCTCATGAGTTTTAGTTTTTTCATTTGTCTACTTTTGTGGAAGATGCTTGTGCTGGTTTTGACTGGGATAGGTATTTTTCCTCATAGTAGCTGGTGTGAGGATATGTTTTGGATTTGGGCTGAAAACAGTGTTGCTAGTATAGAGGTGTTTTTGTTATTGCTCAGCGGTTCTGACACAGAGTTAAAGCCTTTTCTGACCCTCACCATGCCCCCACCAGCAAGGAAGCTGTGGGTGCACAAGGAGTTGGGAGGGAACAAGCCTGGACAGCTGACCCCAGCTGACCCAGGGGATATTGCATACCCTGTGGCATCATGCTCAGCATATACTGCTGGGGGAAGAAGGAGGAATGGCCAGATGTTTTGAGTGGTGACATTTGTCTCCCAAGACACTGTTATGTGTGACAGGGCCCTGCTCTCCTGGCGATGGCTGAACCCCTGCCTGCCCATGGGAAGGGGTGAATGACTATCTTGTTTTGCTTTCCTTGTGTGAGCAGCTTTTGCTTTACCTGTTAAACTGTCTTTATCTCAACTGCATGTTCTCCAGGTTTTACTCTTCCAGTTCTTTCCCCCATCCCATTGTAGGGGGACCCAGAGAGTGAGTGTGGGACTTGGCTGCTGGCTGGGATTTAACTACGACAGTGCTGAAAGAATCTCCTCTCTTCTTCTGCCTGTTTTCAGTAATTGCCTTGTAATGGCAAGGAGCACTTCAGAAGAATCTATTGGCCATGTTAGATTATGTCTGACCACTAGACTGATGCTCTGAGGGCTATAACTCACGGGGTTCTGTGCCATAATTTTTCTTCCACTTCATTTACAATATTCCTATTTTTAGCATCAATGTGAGACAGACCCAATTATACTTGAAGTTCAGCAGCATATAATAGGTGTCTGAATTCGACTCTTAAATTATTCTAATCATCATTGTCACAATTTAACGTAGTTTACACAATGTTATTTGGTTTTAAACATCCTGGACTCGAAGTCACATGTTTAAAATACGTATTTTCAAAAAAAACCCCAAACATAAATTACTAAGAAATTCATTATAGTCAAGTACCTGTGATATGCTATGTTTAGCAAATATAGAGTAGCATGTGAGATTATATTTTTAGCAGCTGTATTGTCCATTAGTATTTCTTTCTGAATGCTGAGAACAACAATCCAGAGAGAATATGCACTCTTTACGGTTGTGGAAATTTGAAAAAGCTGCTGTTAATCTGAGTTTTCCTTTCCTATCTGTACTTTAACCTAATTTCTACCTGTGCTTCATCGCATTTCTTTTGGCTCCTGTCCTTCAACAGTAATTTCCAGTCTCCTTGCAGCTGAGCTCCACAACATTCCAGCTGCAAACAGGTGGGGACCTGGAACTGTGTGCTTTTTCTGACAAGTTCTTTCACGTGAACTAGTAACAATGAGTTTGAATTGTTACAGAACTATTTTGCAAACCCTAAGTATTTGAAATTCAGTCTCCTATGTACAGGTCTACCAATCTTTGTCTGGGATTTACTGCAGAGAAGCGCCTTCCATGTACAGTGAAGTTAGTCAGGTGCTATTATAAGGTAACTTTGACCGTTTGGAGACTGGTTGGATTTATTTTATTGTATATGCATAAAACAGCTGTGCAGTGAAAATACAGTGGGTCTCTCAGGAACCTCTCAGAAATTTGCAGGCACCTGGTAACCCTATAGGGCTGAATGCTGCCATGCACATGGAGCTAGCCAGGCTAGAAGACGTCAGTAAATCACAGACATTTGTTGCAGATATGTGCCTGGATTTACCGGGGTTCAGGAGCCAGACTCATGCTATTACATATGTTCCGTAGTAAACAGACTCACAATGATGTGATAGCATAATGAGTAAAAGTTATTCTACAAAAGCGAACAGTAACTTCTCAGATAGGTTTTCATCTGTATAAATAAATAATAAATAAATCGTAACACAAAATACACCAAGAAAAGCCTCACCAAAATACTGATACATTCAATCAACTTTAGTTAGACAGGCTACTGGGAGCTGGGACAACCCAGAGGAGTGGAGATGGCCCCACCAAGTCATGCTTAGCATAAGATTTACAGGAAGCACATTTTACAAGAATTTCCATTCTAAAAATATTTTTAGCTTAGAGCATTCTGGACCCCTTTGGAGTGTAACTTTGGAAGTCTTAACTGAGTCATAACTAGAATTGTATCTAAAACATCTTCCAAGAGACTAAAATGCCACTGCTTCTTTCAAGTGCTGATATGGAAAACATCACTAGTATTATCCTCGCAGAACCTCATGGTAAATTTTTACTTGCTTATGTGTACACAAGTACTATATATATATATCCCATTGATGTCAGTAGCATATCACAGCTGAGACCTGCTGTGCATATCTAAGAGGAATTTTTTTTACTGAAAACTTTCTTAGTGTCTAAAAGAGAAAAATTTGTGATGAGATTTGGTCATTGTTCCCAGAGCTGTATAATTAGGCTTAAATGTTCTAGTTACAGTCTTGCTGTGGATTTGCATGTGTAACTCCTGGTGATGAAAGCAAAACATGAAGAGCAGAACTAAGCTTTTGCTCTTTGGGAAGCAATATATGAAACTGTGCCCACTGAAATCACTGGGAGTATTTTCTTTTCTTTGCTGGGTCAGGATTTTCTCCCATGTCTGGGTAAGTGCTCAATAGATTCATTTTCAGAGACTCTATTCCCTCTCCCTTTTCTCCTGGTTAGATAAGATAAAGCATTTTCAAGAAAAAAGTAAAAAGAGAACTAACCCAAATAAACGCATAACCTTGATATCCTACTTCTCCCTGGTATAAAAGGAGAAAAAGAGGGTTTATATTCCTAATGTCGTTTTGATTCTAAATCCAATGTAAATATAGAATGAAATGTAAATCCATTGGGGTTTTTTGTGGTGAATTTTATAACATTTTTAATATTGATTCACCTATATGCTGGAAAGTGTCTTTCATTAAAAAATCCATAAGCATTTGAGGAAAGAGTTGAGGTGATTGTCTTTGTGTCTGCTAAAGTTTAAGCCCCTCTTGTATATAGCCAGGTGAAATCCAGAAGTGGGCAAAATGATGTAAACCGTGTCCTTCTCTGATCTCCAAGATTTTATCATATGCTTGCCTTTCCACTTGTAACTCCTTGGTTATAGTTCAATTGAGTTCTGCCTCACTGTGTCACTGTCTTAAGTATTTTTCACTTTTCTAATGTCAATAGCTCTTCTGTTGAGAGGACTCAACAGGAAGTGGATGCAGGGAGTTTGAGCTCTGATGAGATCCTTTAATCCACCCGTAATCCCCCTCAATTAAAACTCCATTGATGACAGAAAAATCATTAAGTGCTGAAGAACAGGAAAATGAGTGAAAACAACCCTGCATGAGAAATTAGATACACAGCTTTGAACAGGGATGTCCTGCTCCTTCCCCAGCACACCTCCTTTCTGTGCCACTCCTGCAAGCCAAGCTCTTAACTCTTACAGCTGAGCAGGTAAAAATGTATAATCTGGTTGGCAGCTTAAGTAGTGCAGCTCTCACTGTTGAGGGAGAGTTACGCACGGAATACCTAACCACACATCCCACGGCTGGGGAAGTTGAGGGGATCTGGAGGCTTAACTGAAGGGTCCATTCAGTGACTCTTCTCTTCTGTAAACACATAGCTCTAGTAAATTGTGCATGCGTGTTCTACTGATGCACTGCTGCTTACCTGTGCATTTCTGTAAACAATTTCTTGCCATGAAGTTTGCAGAGATAGAAGGAAAACTACAAGTAAAAATAATTTTTGAAAAATCACTTTGTCCATAAGTAAGTTTTAATAGTATTCTTTCCTATTTTCTACTGTAAACAACCTAGGGTATTTATTGTTTGATATTTTTACAATTAGCATGTCCATTTTTCTGCTTTACATATTTTCTAATGAAGTGGGGGGGAAATTAAGCCAACAAAGCAATATTTAATGCTACCTCTCCCCTTTGCACAACCCTCTTCTCCAAAACTTTCAGGTGGTTTGTAGGTCATAGTAAAATAGAAAGCATAGTAGAGGGTGTACAAAGAACTAAGGAGCAGCAGGTCTGAATGATATTTTCCACTGGGAAACCTGGGAACCATATGCTGTAAATGTTGAGTACAGTTAATGTGGCTTGAAGCAGCATTAAATCCATTTACCCTGCATGCGCCCCCTCTCCCCAGAGTGCACACATGGGTCATGGAGCCAAAAGCAGTACAGAAACCAGCTGGACTTTGTTAAAGGTTCTGGTGGTAGCCAAAGGAAAGCTTTTGATAAAGGTTTTTTTGCAAGTCAATACTGAGAATCTATAGCATTGCAATCTTGATTTCTCATGGATTCCCAGCCTTTATTTTCATTCTTTCTTTGTCTGAAATAACCGTATTTGGAATCACAGATAATCTCACAGACAGCAGAAGGGTATGAGGTAATTCATAGAAACTTAAGACCCAAACAGTTGTAGTCTTCTTGGACTTATTTTGTTCCCTCTGTGTGATTTTACACTGTAAGGGAATATGTAATCTTCCGTCTTTCTTCATCACTGCTTAAAAATTGAATGGCCTGGTACTTTTCCAGGCAATCTGTGTGTACCTATAAACTGAAATGCAGCTCATAAACATTAACCATGTTGAAACAATACATTCGCTGTTTGCAATCACATTATAAACAACTTAGATGTAAGACACAATTTGTAGGCATCCGTAATGTCCCAGCACATGGAAACCCAACCTCCACACCTAAACCACAGAGCACACATCAGCACATATATATTTTGCCAGGCACATAAGCTTTCAACCAATATGTATATCATCCCTATGACATTGTTTTTAATAAGTACTTCTTGTGAAATAGTGGTGGTATTAAACCTTTGACCACTTTTACACTCCTTTAATGCCTACTCTCTGTTTGCTTGGCACACACACGTACTGCTGTCTACTTCAAACTGCAGATTTCCAGAAGTTCTTTGCTACATGCTTAAGTGTATTGTTCTATGCCTTGTATTCTGATTCCCATGTAGTGCCCCTAGTGGCTGCAGTAAAAACAGTAATTCATGGGTCCTGACCCTTCAGGTACGTTCTAGTACAAGTAATACCCACTAAGGCTGGTAAGCATGTCCAAGAACAGGCTGATGATTTGTGCACGTGGCAAACAGAGGCTCAAGAGATTCTTTAGAGGTTTCATTTGATAAACAGGAGAATGTTGCCACAAATGTATTCTCTGACATTTATTGTGATACAACAAAAAGCTTTTGAAAGATAGGCAGTTTCCAAGGATTGAAGTACCTTGCAAGTTGCTTGTGGATTTCCCTTGGACAGCTGGGAGTCATCATGCTTGTTCCTCAGCCACCAGAGCAGCAGTCAGCTGCCAGTCATCGGCTTCAGCTGGAAAATCATGGGATCTGCAAAACTTCCACAACTCCTCCAAGTTCTATTTATAGAAATATACCAGGATCTACACTCAGTAGGTCTGGTGCCATTGATAATTTTAGAGGGGACTTGGCTGGTTTCTTCCACCTCTTTTTTTGAACGATTTTGATACAAGTTAACATGAAGTGAGAGTAAAGACCTTGCGGGAAAATTCTCTTATTTTTTTACACTGCAAACTTGTAGGTTTTAGCACTTAGTGCTGTTGCAAAGTAGTCCACTAGCAGACACTCTCTGTTAGTTTATTTTTTGTATAGTGAAGTAAATTTTAAAAGGTACCACTGCTGGTTTTTCACAGGAGAAATGGCTACACAACTTGATTAGTCTTAAGAATAATATTCTAGACTGATTTATTTTCTTTAAGTCAGACAGAGAATTTAGTTACACAGTCCTCCTCAGGAGTCAGAGAACACATATGGGTTACATGACACTCAAATGGGTGCCTGAGTTGTCAGTTCCTTTATCAGCTCTATTACAGATATCCTGGTTCCCCTCCTCTCAGTTTTCCCATCTGTTAGATATGGTTGAAGTTCCCGATCAGTAGTATGAAGACACTGAGGTCTATAGGTAGTCAGGTTACTTTGCCCAGATAAATTATGGTCAGACTTCACCCTGTAAAAAATCCATGTGCCTGATGGCATGAGGATATTAGTGTTGATGTGTAGAATACCCACATAGCGTACCTTTTCAATAATACAAATCTAAATAGTCCTAAAGAGTAAGCCTAGATCTCTAAAATGAGATGTGTTCATCTATCCAGCATCTGTTGTTCCTAGATACCACGATCTGTTACTAATTACAGCTATTTGACCCTGCATTCCTTTAGGAACACAAATTACAAATGATGCAGCCACATAGGCTATTTTGTGACCACAGATAAGGGCCTTAAACCTCTAAGCAGCACCAAGGAAAACAGAACAAGCTACAGATTCCTCTAGGTCTTTGCAATATGTCTTTGCAGTGTATGAAGTGAGGTGTTCAATATGCTGCCCCAGGGAGCAGTCCAGGAGTGTCTGTAGCCCAGGAGAGCCCCAGCCTGTGCCTTCCTGGCACCTAAGGGATTCCACCACTGCTGCCCAGAGCCCTGTCTCAGCAAGGCAAAAACAAGTCTCTGCAGCTTTTCTGTCCTCACTTCCTCACTCCATTAGCCTGGACAGAGAAATTCTTGGCTCTAATCAGGCATCATTTCCCACCAGCTACTGCAGTTGAGGAAAAAGGGATTTCAAAGTGCTTGATTAGGTATGCAGCATGAGCCTCTATGTAGCCTCCATGTAGTCTGTGTAAGACAGGATAACAAGTTGGTGTCTTTCTTCCAACAGATTTTTTTTTGAACCTCGATTTTGCTAAAGTCAGCATTTCTAGCATCAGGAATTTGTGACCAGCCCAAACTAGAAAAGCACCTACACAATTGCTTGACTGTGAAAAACATTAGTCGGGGGAGAAGAGGTGTGTACTTGTGAGATGGGTACTATGGCAAATTGGTAGGCTGTAGGAAAGCAAGAACAGCAGGCACAAAAATAAAACATTAATCAGAAAGTCAAAATTCTGGTCCTGTCTAGTGTCTGCATGGAAGAAAACAGCACCTTCTCCAGAGACAGTTGATAAGACACGTTTGACTCTATTTGCTGAGCTAAGGAAGCAGCCCAGCAGTTGTTGCTGATGGGCAGCATTATGGCAAGCTACCAAATCCAAGGTGCTTTTCTCCCTGTCACTGTAGGTGATCAGGACAAAATCTTGAGATACTACCATTCATGTGCAATGAAATTTAAAAGGTTTAAACTGTTCTTAAAATACACTCACTTGCTGAGAATAGAACCAGTTGGTCACTTTTGCCTTTGTTTTGTTCTCATTTCATGCAAAGTCAGCACTGCAAGCCTCACAGACACTGTACTCACCGAGCAGTGAGGAAGCGAGACCACAGCCTTGATCTAGCACTAACATCATAAGTGAGATGTATTCCTTTATCTCTACCTTGGTTTCAAAACCTTGTTTAACTCAGGTGAAATACAGAACTGTAACACTGCTATACTTGTATTTGCTATTTCTAGCAAATTAATCCTGAGAAATTTAGCTTGAGAAGAGAGCAGAAGCCTTGGGGAAAGAATATCTTTCCCAGTAATTTGAGTTGAACCTTTCTTCAGGTCTACTTGATGAAAAATAAATTCCACTGAAAATGTGAATATTCCTAAGAACTTCTTACATAGAAAAGAATTTACTGATGTAATTCAAGAGGTTACTGCCAAATGTCACTAGTTAATGCAGAAACAACCAGAACAGTTTCTTAGAGACTGCTAGTGAGTTTTCATGCAAATCCCCAGCTCAAAGTTTTATAGAAAAATATCACTAAAAATAATTTTGCATTATTATATAGCATCGTTATTTTGAAAATATTCATTTTGTTTGGACTTGAGATATCAGGGTTGAGTGACGTAAAAACAAAGTACATCAAAGGGCTTTGGATACTCTCTTTGTATACTAATTTGGAAAAGCAATTTTCTTATTTCTTTTTTCTTCTGGAACTCACATTCTTCTGATAAAACTAATAGAAATCAAAACTTTTTTGCCAAAATAAATGTGGGGTTGTTTTAAGTGTGCTCTTAGAAAATCTTTCATATTTTTTTCTGGAAAAATGTATTTACTATCAATAGCATTTTAATCGTGTCCAGCTATTAGGGAAAAAAATTAAAAGCATCTTTCCAATATATAGTCAGATTCAAAGACTAAAGGGGGGAAAAAATCACAAAACCATACATACAAAAGACAGCATTAAAAAAAAAGGAATAGCTGCATTATTCGTTCTTATGGATTGTGCAGCTTGGCTCTTTATGAGTTGTTGAATGACAACTTAATTTGCAAGTGGGAGAGCAAAGAGAATAATGTGATAATTTATCTCCAAATGAAGATAGAGCAGTAGTATACACTAAATGTATCAACCCCCTCCACAGACAGATTTTTAGAAGTCTTCCAGTAAAAAGTATTTAGTATATTTTTTTAAACAGTTGTATCCAGCTGAAGTTAATTTCACTTGTGCTTTCAATAGCCTTGTTACATGGAAAACTGATGCACAAATACTTGATACTTGATAGGGCAGAGTAGGGGTGCATTTAAGTTTGAGAGGAAAGGGGGTGTTTTAATATGCAAGTCTAATAGTGCTATTGGGTTTTCAAGAATCAGAATGATCTAATTGCCTCCTAAAGCACATCTAAATATTGTGGTATTCAGAGACATGTTTTGTATTGTTAAATTTTTTCAGTAATATATAACAAGAACACAATAGCTCTAGTAAATCAAACTAAAATGAGTGATTAAGTACCTGATTTAATACTGTGCATTAATTTTAGTTCAGATGGTCCCTCTTTGTTTTATAATACAATTGCATTCAAGACTACATCATTTGCATGCTACTGGAAGGTACATTATAAAATAATCTTAAATTACCAAGACTGAAAGGGAACAATTGTTAGGATACTGTCTCCATATATCAAAGACAAGTCTTTAGTAAGGGTGTTTCTCAATTCTTTTTTAAGAACATGTACTTCATTGCCTTAGAATTCATATTTTTTCCTAAAATCTAGTCACAATTGCTTCCCCTCAGGTTTCTAGACTCTTAACCATTACTGCTACTCCTGCAAAC
This sequence comes from Machaerirhynchus nigripectus, assembly GCA_013397975.1. Lineage (NCBI taxonomy): Eukaryota > Metazoa > Chordata > Aves > Passeriformes > Dicruridae > Machaerirhynchus > Machaerirhynchus nigripectus. Next base: position 985,555 of record VZRQ01004000.1, on the reverse strand, counting down.
TCTCTGTAACCTCTTACTTGGTAAGTTTTAAATTTTCCTCCATCTATCTCAAAACTACGGATGTACTGTATCACATCTTTCCAAAGGATTCAGAGCCAAAAGGAGAATTTTATTCTGAATTACTGCTTTAAAGTTCTGTAGATCTGCCCATCTCTCTGCAGGGTCTTCTATCTCCATTCAAGTGATTATTCCACCTCTCAGGCTTTTATCTTGGCTCCTGGTTGTTCATTGCTCCATCTGAAACCCACAACAGGCTTTGGAAGAAAGGCAAACGGTTCAGAGGTAAACACACAGTGTATTAGTTATAGTGGGTATATGTCACCAAAGGGGGTCCGGCCCGCACCGGTGTGCCACGACTTTCCTGGGGAGAGAGCGTCCTGCAAAGAACAGCTCTGCCAGGGGCACAGGCAGGCCTCCCTGAGCAACGGGTGATTTCAGCAAGCGTAGCTATTTCTCGGCTACCAGTGATTTCAGCTCTAGTGTTCCAGCTCCTGCATCAATCACCCAAGGCAAACTCGGGGACAGAGAGACAGGAGGCCGTGTATGACAGTTCTACAAAGGTAGCCTTTATTGAGCAGCCACCCCGCAAAGGGTAGGTCAGTGACACGGCCACCCTGGAAGCAGGTGGTACAGAGGGGGTTTCTTTTATGGGAAAGGCAGGGGGTGGGGTAGGAACCAATAGCCAACGGGATGTCAGGTATTACCATAGGGAAACAAGGCATGCTGGGTTGTCACCCTAACAGAAGGGAAAGTTGTCTGTCTCTGGAGGGGATTCTCTTGGCCCTGAAGCATTGTTCCTCCAAGGGAGTGCAAAGGGCTCATGTGCCAAGGGCTCACAGCCTTCCACAGGTATTAATAAAAATGACCAATTAGAAAGACAGCTGATGTAGTCTTTCTGAGTGTTATGGCCGTCTCACCACGTGGAGCGTATCCTGTGTCTGATCCTGCCTCCTTGTGATCCTGCTGTTGCTGCACATGGCTAACGTGAGCAGAGCATAGGAGCAAACACAGCATCCATCGAGAAGAGTTTCAGCACTACCAAAAAGCACCTGACCTGTGTTTTTTCTAAGCCACCTAAAGCCCTTTCACTGTGGATTTCGTAAGCTGCATCTAGCCTTTTCCCAGTGCTGAAAAAGGTGATACATCAAAGCCCGTTTTCACTGAGACAGTGGAAGGGCTCCTCCTGAAGCCTGAGGGTCAGTGCCTCAAGGAATAACCATTCAGCTTGGTAAGAACTGCTGCCCTCAGCATGATCCTTGAAATGCAACAGAAAGGCAAATGCATTGTGCTGTTAAGCTGAGAAGAGGAAGGGCCTTGCGGATCCAGTCTGAGCTCATGGACAAATAAGTCAGTACATATGCTGCTGTCTCCATGTGGAGGAGAAAAGTCTCAGTGAGTGCCAGTCATGGCTATGGGGACCAGCTGGTTGCATGGCAATGCATAATATGGTATAAGATAGAAATGATGGGCAGTCATGGGGATAAACCCTGAAATATTTTGAAAAGAAAGATATATAGGGGTATATTGATTGATGCTTATTAGGCTATGTAAATCTTTACTAATAACAGTTTCATTTAGAGTAGTACTGAGCAAACTAACAGATTAGGAGCAAATTCATATTCATCACAACTCATCATCCCCTGCATATGCTCATCCCACTCTCCATCCTCTAGGTAAAAAATATTCCAAGAGCAACACAGAGAAGAGAACAATCCAGCATCCACAGAAACATGCCTCATCACACAGGGGGAGAACACTGCCTCATGCTCTTCGTGGATCTGTTTCATATAAACACAAGGATATTAACACAAAAACACTGATGACCTAGTTCAACTGTTGACTGTGTTATAACAGAGACAACAATCTGTACTGACACACACAGAACAACTTCAGCTCTAAAACATGAAGCTTCTTTACCCTTGTAACTCTATGGTAGTAAGGCTGCAAAACTTTAAATGTTGTTCCTGTTCATACCTAATGCCTTTTCAGTCCTCCCAAAGAGTTTATTTCAGCCATGTCCACAGTGGTGTTTCCACCACAGGCTGGTTACACACTACATACATACGTCCTCTTCTGTCTGAGTTTGGCAGCATAAGTGGTCACTTGGTACTCACCAATTTCCAAGCTGGAGGAGGAAGGTCTCTGATTTGTGGAGATATCCAGGTCCTACTGTGTTCAATTGAAGCTATGGGGTGCTGAGCCTATCTGTAAATCAGCTTCTAAGGGAAATGTCCACTGATTTATAAAATATTAAAAGCCTGTAATCAGTGCATAAATTTTAGGTAGTGCCACAGTTCCTCCAGTCAAACTTTTGAAATTTATCCATAACTATGCCAATCTAGACATCCTTAGATGTTTCTTACATTTTATGTATCTGTATTTGTGCAGTGACAATTATTAAAGAAATAATATCTAGCAGTGACTATTGAGACTGTTGAGTCTGTTTCATAGAAGCAGCTACATCCCTGTAAAGAAGCTGCCAATTTGGCTAATAGAAAGCTCTCTCATTAGCTTGTTTTCAGTCCTTCTTGCTTGAGAAACTTCCTTTGTTCTCATCAATGTGACTTTGAAATTAGACTAAAGGGAAAGAAGCTGGCTGGAACAGAAACTTCTCTTACACACTACTCTAAGCCTTCACAGAAGATTTTTTTAAGAAGACTGCAGTCTTAAAAATCAACAGTGTAGTTGAATGGTTTCCTATAGATGCCAGGTGCCCAAAGTACCATAAATTTAAAGACCACACCTTAAAAACATATAAGCCTCTAACCTCCTTAAAACTGTGGTGGATTCTACCTTAAATTAAGGATTTTACTTCTTCTGTAAAACTTATCCCATACGACTTTTGCCAAGTTGAATCTTATTTTGCCACTTTTTAGCCTCTTGAGATTCCAATTCTCCTAATTTAATAAAACCTGTGAATGCAATCAGCAGGCTACTCTTCTGTTCCCACATCTCTAATAAAAGATGTTGTATGAGTCTATATCCAGCAAAGATCCTTGTATCACACTCCTTGTAACCTCCTATACTGTTATCTTTCATAATTCCTCAGAAGAAAAGGCTGCATACTTCTCTCTACTGCACATGGAAAACCAAATTGGAGATGCCTATGTGTAAAATTCTTATCTGACCTATATTAGGGAGGGAAGTAACAAAAGAGCTGGAACTGGTTTCACTCTTTTTCTGGCTGTTATAAATAAGCCTGTTGTTATTTATGTGTGTTTCCCAGCACTCATTTTCCTGTACTCAGTTTCCAGTAAACCCATTAGAGATCCTCTAGTATGTGTCTTTGCTTCTCTCATGTTTATATATTAATCATTTCATATGACAATGCAAAATATTTCAGCAACAATAAAAGCCGAGTGGAAAGCAGCTATAGTAAGCATAAAGGACCAACTTCTAATCCAGTTATATTAATGAGCTGCATATTCCTGTCTGCAGAATTCTCCTTCAGCTTGGTGTACTGCCCTATAGACTTTAGCAACAGAATAAATGGTATGGAGTTTCCTCTTGTTTTATGTGAACCTCTCTTCATGTAAGTGCAAGACATCTAGCAAGACAGAAATATGCCAGAGAGAACTCGTAGCACCTCCGAAGTCTCATTTTAAGAGCTCCTGCTGAAGGAGGGAACATGCTCCATATCCTGTGGCAAAAGTGCTGGGAACTGAATGGCCCAGGTTAAAGCTGGCCTCTTTCTCTGACCGAGTCTCTAAGAGAAACTGAAGGTAACGTGACCTTCCTCTCCAAGGACATGACAGTCCCTCTGGGGAGCTACAGATTTGTCTGGTGGAAGAAAGTCACACCCCAGCAAGGGGCCTGCATCCTCTCTCCTAAACTGTAAGCTAAAATCCATCAGTCATTTTAAATATGTCATACACAGAGTTCTACCCTACAGCGTTAAAATAAACAGCATGATACTGGTTTTCTTTTACTTTTCTTTCGTTTTTCTTTTGTCTACTAAATAGTCTCTCTTAGGTGCTCCAATACTACAGTAATGGGCTCTGGATAATAACTTAAACTCAGAGTTAGTCTTCAACCACATTGCAGGGTTTGTCCTTACAGTACCACAGCACCATGGCATTTTACAGCAAAACACAAGGGAAAAAAGTGAGAATGAAAAAATATGGTTGCATCATATTAGGAAACAACAGGCTTTATGCCAATCTTCAGGCATTTCTAAGTGATATCCTTGTGTTTATACTATTAGTTCAACCAACATAACTCTGCTTCAAACTAAAATAATAACAAGAACAGAACCATTTGTTCAGCCTGACTGCTGGAAAAGGAAAATGACGTTGTGTGTAGAACTGCAGGAAATTATGTTGACTGATAACAAATATAATTATTGCCGAATTATTATGATTGTGCCACAATCATTCCGTGAATGCAAAAGATTTTTTTTCTCCTCTCCTCCTTTTCCCCCTACAGCAGAACTCCTTATCTTCCTTCTTTGTTCCTACCTTCTGCAGCAGTTGCAACACTGGCACTCTGCCCTGGCACATGAAAGCTATAGTATTGTGGAATATCAGACTTTTTTCCTGGAATAAGATGGATGCAGAAACACTCTGTTTAACAAAGGTCCCACTTTATCTTTGCCCAGGCTTCTTCCCCCTGCTCTTTGAAGATTTCCTAGAGTATATGGTGTCACAAGGCAGCATAAAGGGTAGCTACTTCCTGAGAGGGCTTACAGGCTGCAGAATTAGTTTGGTTTTAAGAACACAGACCTTAAAACAATAATTCATGACAGTGTCACTGTAAAAAGGCTAGTGATTCAGGGCTGAGGTGTTGGTGGGTTGCATGAAAAGGTTCATAAAATGGATTCTAAAAGGAAAAGAGTAGAATAAGGATCAATGATTGGAGAAGGCCCCCAAATTGGTAAGCTATTTTAGAAGATTATAGCTGATGATGTACATTATAACAACTGAAGAGAAAGGAGATGTATTGTGAAAATTAGACCTCGACGAGGAGCAGAGTGCTGAAAAAAATAGTAAATTATAACTGATTTACAACAGCCTGTTAAATAATACTGGAAAAGGTTACCCAAAATGGGGGAATAGTTCAGATGCTGAATTCTGGTTTTGCATGAACTAAAGCATGGGAAAATTTTTTGGATGAGAAGTTATCATCACCTGAGACCTGTTCCAACTATGCTGGTAGGAAAAAAAAGGTGACAGCTTCAGTTGTTAAAATCCACAGGCTATAGTAGAGAAAGCCTCCAGCCCACTGCACAACAAGCTTTTAGCAGCACCTAGACTAACTACCAGAATCTAGGAAATAGCCAAAGGTGAAGAAGTAGCCAAAAAACACTGCAAAGCTTTTGATACATTCATCTGCAGTGGCGAAGCAGCAGCAAATAGGGCAGGTTTACAGTGAGAAATTACAGTGCGTGTCAAAATAGAGTATCAGTTTCTGTGTGGGAGAGACCATTAGTTGGTATCAAAGGCCAATGTCCCATGACATGACATGTTCTAGTAGTCCCCAGCCACCCTTTTGTTGTGCTATGAACCATAGGAGCTGGAGGATAGGAGGCAGATTTGTTTATTCAATTGCTGAGCTGCAGAAGGCTGGCAGTGAGCTGCTGGCACCAGGGGGTGGTCACTCAGAGCTGTGAAAAGTCTCTCTGAAAAAGGCAGTCACGACTGTCTGCCTCACACAACGTAACCAGTCACATCTCATCAGAGATGTCTAATGTCCTCTTGGTGTCTGCACTTCTTACTGACTGTGCACAAGAGAAAAGACTGTTAGACGAGGAGACTTTGTCCCAAGCACTAGCTCTGGATTGAATCAACTTAAACAGGGTTTAAACAAACTCTTGCTCATTGTAGCAATATATTTTTTTTTTAAGAGGGCTGTTTTTATCCTGGGCACTTGAGTGTCACATCTGTGTCTTTTCTTTGACTGCCAGGATCTGGAAGTCTGGGATCATAGCAGCAGCTCCTAATCAGGCTTTCCAATGTGGTGAATCTCTTTTTGAACTAATCCTGTTAAAAGGAGAGTTTCAGACAAAGCATGAGGCACAAGTCCAGCCACCAGCTCTATGAGACCCTGTTTTTTGTGGAAAAATTACAAATCTCTGTATTTGCCTGGAATATAGATTTGCTTTGTAATAACTGGCTCAGAAGGGGATGTGCTACAAAACTCCCATGTTTGACCTCTCAGGCTGTCACACGGAAGGGAAGCAACCTCTGTCTGGTTGTCCCTCTCATACAACACGCATACCAGTGGAATAACACGGACATCTCTATTTTATATGAATCCGTTAGGTCTCTGACCAGGCTTCACATCTGTTCCTCCATTTATAATGCCTCAGCTACAAATATCCTTGCAAGTTTCTGCTCTTCTTATCTTCATAAGGATAAATGGCAAATGTACTTTTCTCTCCCTTGCCTTGGTAACAGAGTGAAGCCTACAGTGTTGTCCCCAAATTGCCTTGCTGCTTTGATTCCTTAGGCTACATTTTAGATTATAAATATCTTGCAGCACACAAGATGAACACGGGATTTCCAGTATGTATAAGCTATTAGAAGTGAAACAATATGTAACACTCTGAAACAAGTATAGCCTCTTGCATCAGAAAGCGATGTATTAAAACTGCAACTTAGCTGCAACTTGACAGTGTAGAAATTATCACAGGGTCTTATACAGGGAAACTGCTTGTAAGCAACATTAAAGGAGATGGGTCACTAACTCCTCAAATAACAATGTCTTAAAATAATGAAAGTGGAAAAGAAGAAACTTGAGACATCCAAAACCTGCAAGCTTATCTCGGTAGATAAACTACTGTTACTAGCTACCTATTGAGCCAGCTAATGTTTAATTTCACTAACCCTTGAGTGAAGGCCTGTGTAAGAGGCACAATCAGACAAAAGGCACAAAGGAAGAGATAAGGAAAACTGTAGAAAGATTAGCAAGGAGAAAGGCTAGTAGGGGATTTTGTCTGCTACAAAAAGAATTATATTCTTAATGGGGAGAATCAGACATAAAACAAAGGACACTAGAACACACCAAAGACAAGAGATCTGAGCTTTACAAAGTGTACTATGCAAAAGAACTCATTAATATATATTTAAATATAAATATATATACCCATATATGCATTTTGCAGAGATACGAAAAGCTTTGAATGCCTTGAATCACATTCTAATCATCCTTTCCCTTTCTGAAATCTGCGTGCTTTGATCTTGGCAATGGGATAACACTATTTGTGTTCTATTTATCTATACTGCATAAAACCATGTTAGATATATATTATGCTACAGCCAAGGCTTTGATACACAGGAATATTTCCTCTTTTAAATTGTTACCATTCCTTTTTACTCGTCAGGAGCTGCATCACAGCTACCTGCCAGTTTATTCAAAACGTCCTTGTGCTTTATATTGATGTTCCAGGGAATTCAAAAGGGTTAAAGTGGGACATCTGTCTGTGAGCACCTGGCAATAGTTTGCTGACAAGAGCAAAGAACATAAAAAAACCTTGTTCTAGACCCCATCAGAAGAGCCAAGTACACGAGTGGAAAGAGACTGGTTCAGGCTTCCTTTCTCAGCTGTAAAACACACAGAGCAGGCAGTCACAGCTGCATTGCTGGCTAGTAATGAAAGCTTTGGGCTGCTGCAGCAAGTTTTGATGTATCAGCCATCTCGGAAGCAGATCACTAGCTCAGGCAATTTCTGGGCTCTTTAGAGGAAGCCTAAAGTATTTCCTACTCCCTGGATATTTCTTAATATCTAAGGCTTTCAGTGGTTAGTGGAAAACATGAGGTATTTGGAGTTTACTGGAATTTTCAGCATCTGAATATGGTCCTATATAATAAATCCTCCAAGTGCTGAAAGCATACAGAAGGAAGGACTTAAAACAGTGGACATATTTTTTGTCCAAATTCCATCAGCCATTGCTGAGACCAGAGAGCAAAAGGAACTACAGAGCCTAAGGAAAACTTCATTATATTTCCACTTGTACACACTGACATTCTGTGCTACATATAATGACCACAAGGCATGATTCTGATCTTGGTACATGTCTGTGTTTATATACTTCTATATGTATGTATGTAATATATAATATACATTTTATATAATGTTTTTAGTAAGCAAGCAATGTATACCACATAACAATTCTACTGCTGGCATGTAAGTATATACTAAAATAGAGATATAAGATGTTAGTGTGTGTAAAGACCAAGGATGGTAGTAGTAGTATTAGAGTAAGTAGAGCTAGGGATTTTTTTGTAAGTTTTAGACTAAAGGAGTATGCAAAGAAAAGACAACAATGAAGTCTCCTAAAGGAGCACAATATATGTGGGACACTCAGGCCAAGCATCATGAGCATAATAATTGAAGCATTTAAACTGGTTGGGTTGTTTGGGGTTTTTTACGGTCCAGGTGAGTTTCGACCTGGACTGATTCCTTGATCTATTTGAAAACCTAGCATAAGCACCTGTGCTGACAGAGAAGGAAGAGAGGGCATGGGGTGGGAATGAGCAGTCTGGGGAGGAACTCCTTCTACCAGCTTTACTGGTTCAAACTGCATGTGAAATTCCAGCCCTGGCAGCAGCAGGCAGCACCTGGGAGTGCCATGCAGACAGATTGTAAGAAACAACTTCTGATATTATGTTGCTGCATACAACCAGAGCTATACCTGCATATCAGAGCATTATAAATAATGCATTCTTTGAATTTTGTTACCAAAACAAACAGACCATTGTTAAAACACCCTGCCAGCATCTATCTCTTGTTTTCACCAAAAATATTCCTTGAACTTTCAAGTTGCGACCGTCAGCCTCATAAAGCAAAAGGCAAAGGTCTCTGACAACTTATTGAGGAAAAAACTTTACTGGAAACTTCAGGGTAAAATGTGTTTTAAAACCTCACCTGTTCAAATCGTCCTTTCCTTGCATTTCAGGGTGTTTTAGTATTAGCCCACTGGCTAATAATAACTTCCTGTGTGTTTATTGGAAGATGGATGTGTTTTATTTGCCTGTTTAAGTTCCAGAAATCTGCCCTATTTCAACCACATATGAAGATAAAATATATTGGTTGGTGAGGTATGAGCAGGTATCAACGAGGGCATAGTCTGCTCGGATGAGACATTCATTCTTCCCATAAGGGGATATATCCAGCACGTTCCAAGTTTCCACAGGTGCTTATGTGGTAATGAAGACAGATATTTCAATTTCTCCAAGTTTTAAGGAGGGGAAAATAGAAGTATTATGGTTAAAGACCCTTTCTGGAATTTGTATATTAGTTTTGGGCAAAACCTTTAAGTCTGTGCCTAAGGTTAAATCATCATAAATGGATATGCCCATGGATAGAAAAAAAAAATAAAAGCTCATTTAAATACTACACTGGCCATAGAGGACACAGAGAGGAAAGGCAGGAAGGTAAGAAGGCTCATCACCCCTTTCCCTTGAAACACATGTTGTGAAGCCTTGGGGGCAGCCACCCAAGTTACTGCTGACCATTCTTCTGTAGACAGGATCTGGGGGTGACAGAGTAGGAGTATCCCCCTTCCTCACTGCCACTTCTGCAGGTGTACAAGCTTTTCTCCTCTGGTGTGCATTGCTAGCTGCAATTTGAATATGGTCCTATGTTACTCCCAGGGACAGATAGGATTCCCCAAACCAGTCATAGCTGCTTTGTTACTGTTTGTTTATACTGCAGTATAAATAGTAGTGCCTCTGCTCCAGGTATTTATATTGTCCCTATCATTGCTGTGCCCAAGTCCCTCCCAGTCTTAAATGTGTTTATTCTCACAACAGTACTATGAGGGAAGTGCTATTACCCCATCTAGGAGTAGGAAGCCAGGACACAGGACAATTAAGGTCTGAACAAAAGCATGCGAACATCTAACTTCACTGATTCCAGTAGCATTTATACATCTAACCAGAACTTCATGTCCATGCCTAAACAGTCAGCACACCACCCCTTGACAAGTTATGGAGCAGGGAATTCAAGTCCGGTCCCACCGCCTGGCAGATGTCTTTGTTTTCCACGAGGAATGTGTCTGGTGAAACGGGAATTACGCTGCATAACAAGGACACTACCTGCCCTGAGGGGTAAATACTGTGGTCCCTTATTGCTGTGTAGATGATTTTCAGAGATGAAAGTGGAAGAACACTAAGCTAATGTGAAAAAGAAGTAATTGTGGAGTGAAAAGTTAATCACTTCTTCCCACAGTCTCAGAAATATCTTCCTAAAGTTACACCTCCTAGAGGCAACTTTTCCCCTGGTAGGGATCCTAGTAGGAGAGGCACATATGAGTGATGGAGTTTTCCTGCTGTGCTGTGGGTTTTCTTGCTCAGGACAGTCTGTGGGTGTGAATTCTTCCTACCTAATGACTACAGGATTGGTCTTTTAATTGGTTTCTGTGTATTAATTGCATATGAAAAGCTAAGGTATTTATCTTTGTAAAGCAGTTCTGAATGCTGAATAACCAACTATTTTTCATAAGGAGTTTTACTATACAGCCTGAGAGGGAATGCAGATTTATACAACAAATACAACTGCTCCAAAAGAGATGAGATTTATCTTAGCAACTGGCTAAGTCTCTCTAGGATTCGTCCCCAGTCCCAGTCTATCAGTCACTGTATCTTTCTTCTAATGTTTCAATGCAATAAACCATACTCTTTTATAAATTATAAAAGTTTTATTTTGCCAGAGACATGAGGAATTCCTTCATGTGAGAATTTTTATCCCTTAATGAATCAATTAATAGCAGCAATATTAATAATTTACTTTACATCCTAATCAGGATTGTATCCAAATTACTAGGCACAGCCTTGAGCATAAATGAACAAGGGCAGGGGCAGTTTAGGGTTACAAGGCTAGCACAGTCTCTAGACCCAAATAAATAAATAAATAAATATTAAATAAAAATCTTACCAAGAAACAGAAGAATCTTAACAATTGCCGAGCCAGCAGGACGCTGGAATCGTTGCCAGTTCACCCTTTATGGCCCAGGAAAAATACATTGTTAAGCAATTTTGTTGTTCCTACCAGCAGACCTTGAAGTGGAAATTAACGAGTGGTGGTATTCTCTCACACCCAATCCCCTGTACATTTGCATTCATTTGCATATGAATGCCCAGCTAATTGTTTTGAAGTAACAATTAAGAGAACAATAGAGGAAAGAGAAGGGACTCCAGGCAGCAACTGACACCTGGGACTCTGTATTAAGAAAAGCTTTTACATATTTGAATTAAAAATAGACAAAGGAACAGAAACAGGCAGGCATAAAATTCATTACTGTAAGAAAAGTAGCACATCACATCCGTGCACGCTACCATGCTCCAGAATATGTTTCACACTCATCCAGCCAAGAGATGTACAATATACTGGGTGGTAGAGGAGGTTTTTCCTTCTGGTGTGCATTTTAGAAAAAAGTTGCTTTCTCACATTCCCCATATGCCTAAGCCAAAGAGTTTGAGTTCAGAAGGAAAGGAGTATTTTGCCAATTTGGCATCAATTTCAAAGTGGGTTAACCTTTCTTGAGAAGTTCAGATATGCATGGATTCAGCAGTACCTTTAAACCATTTGCCGAAGGTTAGAACTGGATCCATTGGAATATGATAGTAGAGGTTTAATTTCTATGTAACACCATCAGTGCCATCTGAAATTATTACTCAGGCTGCATTTCCAGTAGGGATCCAATTACCCGATTGTTGGTGCAATGTGATTTGTTAGACTCAGTCCTCCCTCCTGGTAATGATGATGTAGCTCTTTTTATCTGGAGCAATTGCTGTTGTTAACTGCATCACTGGCAAATGCTTAGGCTCTGCTGTCCCATCCTGCAAAGAGAAGCGTGGGGTTGGGAAGTAGGCTAGGAATGGAGCTAGGCACAGTTTCGTTCAGTAATAACCCCTGCTACTAAAGAGGTTTATTGACTCCAAATTACTGATCACTAAAAGCACTTTTGTACCCAATAGGATCATCTGAGCCCTCCTGCAGAGAAAAATGCCAGCACACAGCAGAAGGGAAGGAAGTCTGAGGCCACAAGGAAGGCCACATCAGCCAAAGAAGTGGAGAGCAGTGGGGCTGGAGAACGGAATAAAGCTCCGGGTGAAGAAGCTGTGGCAGTGGGTTCTCTGGGGGAGACAGACACAAGAAGAATCCTGGTAAGAGCTGCAGCCCAGGAACTGCTCACACAGGACAGTATTTTTAACCTAAAGCTCCTTTCAAAATATTTTCTTCTATGGAGCAAAGAGAAAGTAAGTTGTATACTGTGTACATTTCAAGAAATTGAAAAAAAAAACCAAACCCCAAAAATCCATATAGATTAACTAGGGAAATCCAGGCTCATGACCAACTATTTCTGATCCAGGTGAGACCATAGTCTGCAAAGGATGTCTGAGAGATACTCTTAGAGCAAAGGTGAAAATTGTAATCTGACCATAAATTACATTTCTCGAAATGCAAAATTACTAGGAATGGTAGTGAGCTATGCTGAAGGTAATAGCATCTTGGTACTCTGGTGGTCATGGGTGGCAAAACTCCCTGAATGCACCAGGCCTTTTTAAGTGAGAGGTCTTGCTATTCAGAGCAATAAAAACTTCATCTTTTGCAATTAAATAATTTCTTTTTAATAGAAGAGACAAACAATCACAGGAGCAGGTTATCTAGCTTTTTTATTGCCCTTCCTTAAATATCTGTAATTTCTGGTTTATTTTGATAAAAATTATTGTGATGTAACATACATTATACAATTGTATATATCACACCACAGCTAAGGCATGTGAATGTAGAGCATTATGTTTGAAGATGATCCTAATCATGAAATGAAATATTTATAACCTATTCTTCAGTATTGTCATGTTCGAGTTGCCTGAATCGCTGGAAAATAAATGTTGTATCTATATAGGACTGCAATGGCTTTTCTCTTACTTGATCACAAAGATAAGTAAGATAGACCCATTGAAAGGCAGATAGAACTTTCACTATAAAGGATTTGAAAAATATGGAATAATCCATCTCTACATTATTTTTTAAAAAGCTCTACAGGAGACATTTCTTTCTCTTCCTCTTTTAACTTTTCCTGTTTTCACTTTTCCTGTTTTCCCATTCTTTTCATGTACTTCTAATACATTAAATAGAATGTTATGGATTGAAAAATAAAGGTCTCTGTTATGGATGAATTATTTTTTTCCATCAAGTTGTCTGAAGGCTAGACAGTCAACACCTACAAATTACACAGATGTGTCATATTCCTAAATGAATTGTATTACGCTGGCACACCTATGAATATTAAAAGAGATCCGCCACAAATCTGAGTATAAAACGCACCCCTCTAATTCATCTGGGAGTATACTGAATACAAGAACATTGTGCAACTAAAAAGCAGCAACATGTTGTAGGTGATGTTCTTTAGCAATTAGTTTTTTATCTCTTTGTTCAAATAACAGCTCTCTTTCCAGATCTGCAAATAAGGGAGTCACTACAAATTGGTGACATTATTTCACTGTTTTCATATTAAAAGCTATCCTCATGTGTGGTGTATGATGCAAGAAGTGAGGTAGGAAGATACCAGCAAGAACAGGGAAAACTCTGCTGCCCATTTTGAAGGCAAGTGTTGCCTCAAAACATAATGCTAGATAAAGGTCCTCCTTAAAGTATAATCTAATCCCCTACCATTTTCTGTGAATGATGAGATAGGAAGCAGAGAAAGAGTTGCCATTTTATAGCAGCAACAAATGATGACATGTTGTGCAAGGGAACCAACTCTGGAACTATTGACTGAGGAGCCAAGATAACTGGCAGGGTGTTGATCAGCCAGAACCATGATGGGGACAAAGGGAAGAGAGTAGCTTAGCAGCCTCAAAATTTTCCTACAAGCCTGGTGAGAGCAATAATGGAAAAGGTTCCACCAAAACCAAGGACATTGACTGTTAGCATCAATTTAGTGGAGGAAAGACAGGGGAATGCTGAGATATATGAACTAGCAGGTATAGGTCTAGGACACTTCTTTTGACATTATGGGAGGATAAGATGAAGAACAGACTGAAAATAAGTTTAAGAGTATTTACTGGGACAGGTGGGTAGTGGAACACCTGGAAGTGGTAGAGTTTTAAGGGTACGTAGAAGAAGGATTTTGGAAACTGACCAAGACTGGTGCTTAGGCATGGCAGGAGGAATGTAAATACAGATAAAATTGTTATTCAGTGTCTAGCACAGCTGGGCCCAAGCCTTTAGGTGCTACCCTAATGCAAACAATAAGTAGTAATAATAGCTTGCCATAGAACTCATCTTACCATAAAAAGTTAGTTTTCAACACATGATGCCATTATGACTGGGGTTTCTTCTAATACATAGTTATTTCAGAAGAGGATAGCTTAATTTCCTCATTTTATGCCATTTTAACTTGTTAATTTAGTGTTCAGCATACTATGAAGTGTCCTCCTATTTCATATTTATTAGTGAAAGCTAACCTAAGGTGTCACAAGTTGTAATTTTGTGGTGGACCTCGCGAAAAGTAGATTCTATTTTCAACATTAAGCTCCAATGCCAGTACAATAGTAAAATAATTAGAATGTATACATGAAAGCTGAAATAAAATGATACCCAGTGGGCCAGTGCTAATGCATATGGTACTATAGTAGAAATACATAAAGAATTATACACTAGGTAGTCCAAAGAGATTCTAGTCAATCTACCATGAACAAGAATCATAATTGCCATAAACCACAGTAAAAAGTGCACCTAGTCAGAGGTCACTTTGTAGCATGAGGAGGACAAAGATAATGAAGTGTGGTCAAATTGTAGAACCTGCCCTCCAGGGCTTCGATTAGGGCACCTGCTAATTCTTTAATCTTTAATTGTGCATGTGTAAGGTGTATGCTCTGCCAAGAGATTCAAAGTTGCATTTTCTTCTGTGTGAATGTGTGAATCAATATTAGTGATGGAGTAAGACAAGCTCATCTGTTCACTCTGTCTTGAAACATGACTTATGTGGTGAGACTACATCTAGTGGGAGGGCAACTGAAATGCTTATAGCCAAATGAGTGAGAGCTTGCCAAACAGGTTTTCTGATCTGTAACAAAAGCATCTGGACAAGTGCTAGTGCTAAAACTGTCATTTAGTTTGGGATCAAAGATGTCTGCATTTACCATAGCTTCTGCTATTTTGTTTGCCTCAGCTGAGTTGTTAAGTGAAAATCAGCTGTGTCTATACCTCTTCTTGTTGTGGAGCCATGGAAGCAACAGTTTCATGTTTTAAGAGAAATGTTTCTAGACACCTGTGGGTCGCTGCTCACACATTTCAAAGAGAAAAGAGGGTATAATACAAGACTTAAAGGGAGTAGTTTTGTGCCCAAAGTTTATGATGCTGGTATTTTCTGCTCTTACTCAAACTGATTTCCCATACTTCATATTTCACAGACAAATATGCAACTGTGCAGAGCAAAGGCTTAGCCAACTTCTGGACTGACCTTGTAACTATTTCAGGTTCTCAGATTTTGAAGAAGAAGAATACTTATTTTGTTAGCTGATGGATGCTGCTTTGCTAAATTATGCCCTGATTTACAGAGAGAGAGCATTGAGGCAATCCCCCAAAACCAAAGATAGAGTCAAATTCAGAGAGTGTATGGGTAAGAGAAGAACTACAAAAAGTCATTAAGTATGGTAGATGAAATGTTAACACGGCATATGAAACTCTCTGTCACTTTATATTCATTGACAGTTATTTGTCCATTCTATTTATGTCTGTAAGGCCATCCACTTGAATCATGGCACATGGTAAAATCTGTCCTCTGAAGGCATGCTTTCTACTACTGATGCTGGTGTGGTTTCTTTTTTTGCTTAGAAGAGAATACATGACTGATGATTGTGAATTAAATGTTACCCAGTGAGCTGTCAGTGACAGATATGCATTACGTGCACTAGTACTAGTCCAGATGTCATTGCTACACTCTACTATTTTTCCTTTAGCAGCTTACAGCCCGTAATTAAGGTATAACTTTCTTTTTAACACTTTCAGATCCCAAGGAGCCATATAATAAAGTGAGGTATTTGTATGTTAGTTATTTGAGAGGAAGAAGGGTGCAGAGACATACGCTTATAAGTATGCAATAATTTTGAAAAAAAAATACTATTTCTTAATAAATAGAAACAGTAATTTTGATGAGTTTAACAAAAAAGGAAAAGAATTCCACCTCCTAAGACATGATAGATTGTCATTTGTTTGCTTTTTGAAATGTTTATGGGGTGAAAATCTAAGAGTAATCTATAGCCATGAGCACTACTCTCTGAATGCATCCACTTCAGCTCTAGCAGCTTCTTTTTCACCTTTTATTTTAAACCTAGTTTCTTGATTCTATAGTATTAACCCCTATGTTTCCCAAATTGCACACAGCATTCTAACAACATGACTCCCACTGGCTGTAATGAATCTTGATGCTGAGGATTATGTAGTTGACTGATGGCTGTAGTCTACATGTACGGTACGCAGTCACAGATCATTACACTGCCTTGTCTCTCTTGCGAGCTATAAGCAGGAGCTATAGTCTCTAGGCAATCAGCTTAATTTGCAATGGGTTTAATACAAAACATCATGAAATTGGAAGGAAGCATTATGCATCCCCACCCCTTGCTGAAAGGAGAAGACCTGATTTCATACTATCTGTCAGAGTAAAACTACCTTGCTACCTCAAGAAAAATAGCACTTCTTGTCTGCTTTTAATTGAGAAAAAGCTGCTTTTTTAGCCAGCCCAGTTCCCTAGGTCCTAGAATATTCCTCCTTCTGTGATTTTACATTTAACACACACCTCCTTCTGTGTGTTTACATTTTTCCAGTTAAAAGTTTTCAATTCCAGTCTAATCCACTATGAAAGGGTAATGTATTAAGAGAAAACGTATCAGAGTTGTATGGGTCCTGAGACTTTCCTGTCAAAAATGGGCAGGAAACTGGTGCCTTGTCTGCCTTCCCCCACTGTCACCTTGGAGGACAATGGGGAAGCAATGAGTACATCTGGAAAACAACCCCACTTTCTCAGACAGAAAGCCTGACACGTGGCTCTCCTGGGACTCTGGGAGCGCACCAAACTAAAATGATGGTCCTTCTCTTTCTCTTTTCTTTTTACATCATATGTTTTTTTCTGCCACGTCTTGAAAAGAAAGTCTGGCTGGCAGCAATACTGTTCTCTTGTCTTCTTTGTTCTCCAAGGTAACAGCTCCTGACAGGAGAGGCAAAGCTGCAAGTAATGAATGAGGGCTGCAGTCATTTGGAGTTGATGCATTAAATGCATAAGATGAAGCCAGAACAAGTGTCCTGCTTGATCCTGGCACTTTTCCCTTGACATGGCTTAGTTACTTCAGTAAAAGCACCTGAAGATTTGTATCTTCAGCTCTAGCCCTTGTTCTCATAGGGAACTTTAACTTACAAATGTCTTCTGGAAATACAATACAGCAGAGGAGACAGTCTAGGAGGTTCCTGTGTGGAAGAGAACGTTCTGACACAGCTGGTGAGAGACCTGACAAAGGGAGATGTCCCGCTGGAACTGCTGTTTGTGAAGAAGGACTGGTGGGTAACATGATGGCTGGAGGCCGTCTGGGGCACAGTGGTCATGAAATGATACAAGTTTTTGGTTCTCAAAGAAGGAAGGGGTTCAGCAGAAGACTTTGGCCTGTTTAGGAGATGGGTTGAGACAGTCCCTTTGGGAGGCAGTCCTGAGGGGCAAAGGAGTCCAGGAAGGCTGGATATTCTTCAAGAAGGAAATCATGAAAGCACAGGAGCAGGCTGTCCCAATGTGCTCTAAGGTGAGCCAGAGGGGAACAAAACTTGTCAGGCTGAACGGAGAGATTTGACTGGAACCTGGGAATAAAAGTGAGTTTATGACCTTTGGGAAAAGGGGCAGGCAACTCAAGAGAATGAAAAGGGTGTCATGAGGTTGTGCAAAGAAAAACAGAAGGACCAAAGTCCAACTAGAACTTTGTCTGGCTACTGTCATAAAAGAAAATACAAATTCCTTCTATAAATTCATCAGCAACAAAAGGAGGGTTAAGGAGAATCTCCAGCCTTTAATGGATGTGGGGGGAAACATGGTGATAAAGGATCAGGAAAAGACTGAGGTGCTTAACGCCTTCATTGCCTCTAATAGAAAGATCAGTTGTTCTCCAGGTACCCAATGCCCTGAGCTGGAAGACAGGGATGGGGAGAAGAACAAAGCTACCACAATCCAAGGGGAAATGGTCAGTGACCTGCTACACCACTTAGACACACACAAATCTGTGGGGATGTGTGGGAACCACACAATGGTACTGAGGGAGCTGGCAGAAAGTGGCACTGAGCCACTTTCCATCATTTACCAGCAGCCCTGGTTAACTGGGGAGATCCCAGTTGACTGGAAGTTTGCAAATGTAACACCCATCCACAAGAGGGGCTGGAAGGAGGATCCATGGAACTACAGGCCTGTCAGTCTGACCTCAGTGCCAGGGAAGGTTGGACTCAATGATCTCAAAGGACAACCTAATGATTCAATGATTCTGTGTTTCTATGGTACTGTTAGATTTGAAAAGAGAATCAAAGGTGTTTATTTCCCTTCTTTTTGTCCAACTCTTCTCAAACAATTAAGCCTCTTTCTTCAGATTAAAGTTTAAATCTCTTGCATTCTGGTCTCACATATAGGTTCACTAGCAGGAATGAAATAAGAAGTGTAATAGGAAGCAGCAATATCCTTGTGCAGCAATATTAAAAATTTATTTAATTTTTAAATCAAAGTTGTAAAGAAATAGGCAAATCAGTGTTATTATTGCTTCTAATGAATGATATGTGAGAAGTATACATTTTTGTTGTACAAAACAATGACCTTTAATTAGGACATCTTACGAAAGCATTGCAAGAAGGATGTAACTTTGGTTACTGGCACTGGCAATGGAATAGTACCAAAGTGGTCCAAAATACATTTAACATGAGTGTATGAGTTATTATTGGACATTATACAAAAATATGCAGAAAAGGACTGATAAATTAATAAAATTCTAAGCTGTTTGTAATTTAAAAGGGCAGGTAGGTAGTAGGTACACATATAGTCATATCCCTAATGCACATAAAATGCTAATTCATGTAGTTTGTATATAAATAAGGAGTAATGATTATAATAAGCTGCTAATGAGAATATGATTAAACTTTGTTCCTGTAAATAATATTATGTAGTTAATTGGACGTTATTTAAGCATTAACGTCTAGACATATTCACACAAAAAAGTAAATATCTGCAGGCATATTTAGGCTTGGTGTATATATGTCCAACCTTATCACATTTCAGGGTAGTCTTGTAATTAATGTGCATCAGACAGCACTGGGATAGGTGAGTGCAATTACACACACACGTGCCCTTGCTTTAAGAATTTGATATGACATGCAGTGTAAGGAACTGGAATTCACACAGAAAGTCCGTGGTGAGTTAAAGGCAGCTCTCCTGGATCTCTGGCTGGAGCTCTAGTCTTTTTAAGATCCTTTCAGACCAGGAAATACCTAGAAGTATTTATAAAACTATAATAATTATAATTCAACAAATTGATTTTAGATCTTGCACAGTATAATTTTTTCCAGCTGTTATAAATATTGTCTTGTTTATAATGACTGAAGAATCTTAGGAAGAAAATTCCTACCCATAAGGGTAAGTAGCTGTTAAGATTGTTCATGAGCTTGTAAGAAATTGATTAGAAAATGAGCAAGACTCTTTCATCAAATACTCTGTACCACATAAAGTTTCCTAGGATTGTATTCAGGAAAATGATGATGATGATGATGATGATGATGATGATGATGATGATGACGATGATGATTAGGAAGACAAAACCTTAGCAATAGATTGTCGGGAAAATCTTTCTGTTAAGGTTTCTGTTTCAGATTAAATGTGTGCTTGGGTCAACTTGCCTGCCTTCTGGAGTCACTTTTCTGGACATCACACCTTCTTCACTTTTTGCCTCTGGAGTCTTAGGGGTGTGCTCCTGTCATTTGGCTGCTTTCACCATTGCCTTTCTATGCTGTTCTGTTGAATTTAGGCAGAAGTCTCCCTTGTGCTCAAAAAACCCTTTCCATGCAGGAAGTAAAGCCAGCACTTCCTTTTAAATCTGATGTGTCACTTCATGTGTCTGTCAGGGCTCTGTTACAGCGGGTGTTGCAAAAGGCCACTTTGGCTTCTCCTGAGGTATCGTGTACCTCCAGCTGTTGTATAAATACCTTAGCACCTTACAGCTGCTGCTTGCTTATAGATTTATTTACTCTTTCAAGTATCCACTTCAGATTCTCCTGCAAGTCCCATGCTGCGTCACTGAGGTCTGTCTTAAGGTTTCAGAAGTATCTCAAAGGCATGTGCAGAATGAAAAAAATTAATGAAAATTCTGCAATTTTTCTTTCATGTCTACCAGGTTGGGCAGTAAGTGGCAATAGATACTGACTTCTTCCAAGTGCTCTGCTCAGTGGTTTTGGCTCAGAGCAGATCCTAGGTTTACCTGAAGACTCTCTAACTGGTTTTCGGCTGCTGATTTACTCTGTCTTAGTTTCAATGAGCATAGTAACACCTCTTGTTTGCAGCCTTGTCAGCTTTTCTTCACCAGCCTCATCACAGCTAATGGTACTTTGCATTTCAGTAGTTATACCTTGACTTTGCCTTCAGAATGTACTGAAATATGTCCTTAGGTTTCAATTATTCACAGACCCCGAGATGAATTCTCTGTTTTTCTCTCTATGTTGTAAGTATAAGTCTGTCCTGTGATGAGACTACTATCTCTTGCCTGGAGGGGTGATAGATGTCCCACCTCTGGAAACATTCCAGATCAGGTTGGATGGGGCTCTGAGCAACCTGATAATAGTTAAAGATGTCTCTGCTCATTGCAGGGGGCTTGAAGTAGATGATCTTTAAAGGTCCCTTCCAATCCAAACTATTCTACGATGATTCTATGATGTTATAAGTCTATGAGTTGCTCTGCCTTGTTGCTCAAGTAGCCACTGATACTGTTCTGTGTCAACAGGAATACGCTCTGAGTAATAATGTGGCCTGCTTCAGGATTTTCCTATTGACAGCCTGCATGTATCCAGTATCTTAGGAAGCTTTTATTAAATATAGTCAGTCCTTTGTCACATTTCTAAAGTCTGATATTAGCACTCATACGTGATGCTGGAGCTGTGCCACAGTTGGCTCCACAATTCAGCTGGACTATTGAACAGCAATAGGCTGCTGATTATTTAGCAACCCAACCAATATGGCATCTTTCAGTTGGCAGCCTTCTTCTGCAGTGTGTTTATATATTTGAATCAGCACGTAACTTTGAATTTGCCAAAGTCACTTTGCAGACAGTCTTCTCTGTATCGGAAATCATTGTTCCCAGTCACTGAGTGTACTGCCATTTTCATTTTCTCTGCTAACAGTGAGATTAGGGCATGCTTTTTTTTTTTCACTTCTCTTAAGTGACTTCTTATAAGGATGAGCATTTTTATTTGTGTATTTATATCTGCTTTACAGAAAATTCATGCTGCTTTTAGACTATTGCACTCCAAATCCTTTCTTTCTTCTTTTAAGGTTATTCAAACCTATATGCTTGTTCTGTTCAACCAGCTATCACTGTTTTGATGCTGGGCATTTCAGCAGTCCATGTTTTTTGCAGAAAGTCCTCTAGGATTCAGAACTTATTCCACCACTGTCTCCCAATGTCTCAGCCTGCCGCAGGAGAACCTGTTTTTCCTTCAGAGACAAGAGTAACTCGGCCACAGAAAGAGAAATTTCCAGCTCTGCTATATAAATATTTGTCTTGCTTGAGATTTCTCAGATTCAGGTAAAGATCTTACTCTGTCTCTCCATACTGGAAATATATTACCTACCAAAACTTGCCCCTGATTAATGTTTAATGTGTTTTTCCATTGTGATGGTGTTATTCCAACATGCTGACATCTGGGTAGAGACTCAATTCCCATTTCCAGTATTTTCATTCTTGTGTAAGGATATTGTAGAAATCCTTGTACGATACTGTAGCAATTTTATGGGAGGACGTTTCTGGTGCTACTGTCACGCTGCCTCTTTGGTTTTGTTTTTATTCCGTGTTTTCCCGCACACCAGAGAGTTTGTTGCTGTGAGACTCAGTGGCCTGACTGTTGCCAGCATGTCTCACACACTGCCTGCTGAGTCAAATCATGGAGGCTTCCAAGTTTCCTACCTCACTGTGACAAGTCATGTCCACAGAGATGCTACAAACATAACCAGAACTTCAGGCTGGCCTTCCCTGAAATACCCCTAAAATTCCTCACACCAGCTGCTTAAAATATTTCCTCCCAGGACCATGACATTTACCACAGGCAGATGCTGACAAGTAGATTTGTCTGTAATGCTACTCCAAATATAATTATCTTACTTGAGAGATGAGTAATACAGAGCTATTTGGTCAAAAAGATCTAGCAGTTCAAATCAAAACACAAGTACTGAAGTGGAGGGTAGAAATCTCTTTTACAACTCTAGCTTCTATAAACTGAGATGAAAAGAGACTTATTTTACTCGCACTCCCAAGGAGGTCAGAGAATGTGTGTATTTGTGTCTATCAGTTTGTATTTCTCTGCTAATAACTTGTGACCTCATTAGTTGATTTCAGTCAAATTTGACTGAAGGGTACCTTTACCCTTCATTCTTGAAAAAATAATTAAATCTGCATTTTAAAATAATTAATTAATATAATTAGGTGATAATTAATGAAATAATAAATCTATACATTTTATGAAATTTTGTAACCACAAAGGGAAAAAAAGTGTTCCAGCATTCACCACATGGGAAAGAAGAATTGCCATGTGAGCATGCATATCTTTTGCATGCTCCAGACTGACAAATCTGAAAATCAGAAGTACAGTTTATAAATTGTAAACATATTAAAATATATGTATAATTAAAGCAAGATAAAAACTGGTGGGAAAACATGTTTCTTGAGTTCCAGGACTCACAGTAGTATTGTTAAATATTGTCCTCTTCTTTTCAGCACTCTTTCCAGGTTTCTCTACATGAGGGAGTCATGGACTGCTTGGACAAGTTAGCATATTAATGATAATACTCAGCTGCGAAGGATGTGGAATGGACAAGTGCAACCATCAGAGTACAAAAAGTCCTAATTGCAGGTACAACTGAAGGACTTGTGTGTTATGTCCTCAGTCTTCCATCCACCTTTGGGCATCTGAAAAAGGATTCATTTTGTCATGTTGCCTAACAGAGTAGATGCAGTGACATGGGATATCTTTTTCAGTGCTCTTATACTCCTATTCCCACTGACCATAACTAACTGACACAAAATCAAACAGGCTTTGCTTATGCCAAAGACTTTTTGTCTATTCAGGCTGTTAAACCATGCTTAATGTAAGTGTAACTTCACTAATCTTTTAACGTGATGCCATACTCTAGAAAAGGCTACTTTCCAGTTAGTATTTACAATGGATAATAATTCTCAGTAATTCATCTCATGTAAAACTGGACTGTGAATTGAACATATTTAATACAAAAAAAACCCCAAAAATATCCTTGCACCTCAAAGACTATTTGTTGATGAGATTCACACTGCCTGTTTTGAAGAACAAGACTCAGTCAAAACAGCTACAAACACAGACCATCTATTTCATGTCTGCAGAGCTGCTGAATCTGCTTTGATTTTCCATTCCTTACCTCAGAATAACATACTGGAGTTTAACCTTCATTATATGATTATGTCTGTACTTCTCATGGTAATTAAGTGACCTTCTAGAACAGTGAACAAAACTTACAGGCTGAGAGATTAATTCTGAGAGGTGTGAACTTTTCTGTTCATCCCAATCGATGTTAACTCTGAAGCCTTACAGATAGCTTACATTTCAATCTCATTAACCATTTCACTGCTGATCACTTTGCATGAAAGGCTCACTAATAAAATTGAAGCACAAAAGTAGCTTCTCCCAAATGACTGGGAACTCCAGACCCACCTGATCCTCTTATCTGCAGTATCTATAACACAGTAGTTTGGTACCAGAACAGGATTCTTTAGCATACTGAAGACCAAGACCAAAAAAAAATTTTGGTCTTCACCAAAATGTGAGGAAACCACAATAAATGAAATTTCATATTAAAATAAATAAAACAGGAATCTCTGTCCTGAACTTCTTATTCATGCTCATATTTAATTCAAGAAATATCTTTCTTAAATGTAAAGGAAGTTGTTACAGAATTTCTAGGCTCACTCTATAGGAATGCGAGAGGAGCCAGAAACACTGCAGCACAGCATGGGTCCAGCTGGAAAAAGCATACATTGAGCCCTGATCTTAGCTAAGCAGATTAGCACCAAGATAGAGCCAAATCACTTTTACACGTTATTCCGATTAGAAGATATTCGGAAAAGTAAGAAGGTGACTTTGTTTCCCATATTAATGGGGCTGAGCATATTTAACTCCTGGAAGGACTCGGCACTTCATAGCAGTAGTCTCTCTGTTACTTTTTGTGCCTCACATACAAGGGCTTGTCTCTGCTTTTAAGTTATGCCAGGGTGAAGTTGAAGAGGAATGTGAAGCATCTGAAGCAGCTCGTGGTGTAACCCCTCTTGCTCAGAAGCACCCTGGCACGGCAGATTAAACAACCACCAAAGCTCGTCCTCAGCAGTGCTGCCGTGTCCACCGCTCACCCCTGCGATGCCCGAGTGCCGAGTGCCGCAGGGCAGGGGTTTGGAACACTGGCTGAAGTCTTTGGAGGTGCTCAGCCCCCTACCACCCCAGCCAGGAATCTGGTGGGCCCAACCACTCAAACATTCCTTCCAGCTTGAGAAGAGTGCGGGGTGCCTACGGCTGTGATAAGGTCAGGTTAAACAGTTCTCAAGTGGAAAGAAGTGGACGGAATGGACTTGCCGAAATCTAAGCACTGGCTTATGAAATTTCTGTTGGTGCTGCTGGAGCTAGTGAGCATTATATAGTCCCTGGATCATCAGAGGCTTTACGATCTGTTTTAGTCTATTTGTGTGCTAACAATAACTTTAGCTGCTAGTTTCACGAGCTCTGCTCTTTGCAGGAAATAGTAAACTGTGCCTGAAAATCAGTATGTAGAATACATTGTAAGGGAAGGGAATAAAACAGGACCACACACAAAAAAAATGAAGTGACAAAAGGCTGTGGGAGATTAATAAAACTTAACCGGCTTACAAATAGAAAGAAATAGAATTATTAAAATAAAACTTAAATGAAATGAGCTTTTTAAAAATTTTCATATCTCAGATCTGCAAGGTTGTATTTGCTGACAAGTCTGTAGCTTGTTATTTTTTATATTTTTGGGTTTCCATCTCTTTATATCAATCTGGTGAAAGCTTATTAAACCCTTATTTGAATTTTTTTATCTCTTTCTGCCTAAACCTTTACAGTGACTCACATAAAAAGCAATATTTTTAAAATCCATATATAAAATCTAGAATAGTAGCCCAAGATTTAGTAATACATTTTGATTTTATCAGGCCTTACTAAGCAAATGATTGGGAAATAAAGTGCTATTTCTCCTTGAATATTTAGATGAAGTGAGTATATTTTGTGGAGAAAACGGGACTCTTCTGACACTCCAGCCTGAGAAGTCTGCTTTGCATTTGGGTTCTTTTGGAGATAAGTTGTTCTAATTAACTGTTCCTGCATAACTCAGCTGCTTGTCAAATATTGTTCTTTTCCAGTCTTCTTCATCAAATCTCAATGGAACAGATAGTTCATCATCCTGTATGTCCATATTTGTTGTTTTGCACTAACAGTGAGTAAATGTATTCGAAGGTTTTGTGAAATATGGGTCTATTCATTCTGTGTTATCTGAATGAGGCACATCAGTTCAGCACAGGTAACTTGTTTTCATGTGCAGATTTTATAATGAGAAAGTGTTTGAGGAAATTTGGCTTGTTTGCAGTCATAAGGTTGGCTTAGGCAAAGGTGTCTCATTTTTTGTCCGTTTCTTTTATTCAACCACTGCATGATTTAGTACTTCACCTGATGATTGTGCTAAAATACTTGGGTGCTATTGTGAATAAGATTAAGATTCCATGGAACTATTTCTCCATTAAGGAATGAATTCTTTATTTCTTAACTTTCTTTACTAAAATCGTATCAATGTCAACAGTGACTCATTCAGGCTTTGTCATTTGTCTAGGAGCATTGGAATGATGTTGCAGTACGGAAAAATTCACATTCTTTGGCGTATTCTACCAATTCATGGCAAGCCATGTAAATTCCATTATCTTAAAGCTAATTAGTTGGGCTGGTGAAATGGGAGAAATGCCAGTTATTTGGGGTGGCCACTGCAGTGATAGCCAGCAAATTTCCTGATTTCCAAGAGGCTAAAAGGTTTTCAGTGCTAGTAAGATTTGTGCTTCATGGTCAAAAGGCCTAGCTCTGCTTTTTTTCACAGTCCTTCAGGAACTCTGCAGATTAACATTAAATTTTTCTTTTACATTTGGGCTGCCATTCAAACAATTAATATTTGTGGTGTTTGACCACTATTTGAAACAGCCTTTTCTTCTTCCATATTAGCTTCATAGCATTTCATCTCTGGACAGTCTGAAATATGACATGGCTGCCTTTATGTGTGACATTATCTGGTGTCTTCTACAAATTAGTTACAGTGTACTTCAAAGGCAAATGGACCTTCCTGCCAAAAGGACATACGTGAGCATCTGTTTTTGTGAATTTCTTACAAGTTGTCTAATATTTCATCACAGGTTCTTTTTAGCCCCTGCTCTTAAACTGGCATTGAGGTAACTCAGTTGATGCTGGCTGTCATTTCTAAATTGCTATGAGGTCAAGATTCTCATGTTCTCTGTCCTGTCAGGCGGTTCTGGATAAAAAATCTACTAAGTACGTATTGATCATTTTCTTGTAGTATTCATCTAAAATATAACACTGAAGCTTCAACAGAAAGCACCAGATATGGCAAAAAGCTGTTAACAGAATTGTGTAGAATGCTGTGGGGTGGGCATTTTCCACACTGAGTTTCTTAGCTTTGAAAAACAGATTAAAATTTTCCCCATTTAAGAGCAATTGGAAGTAATTCCTTTTCCTATCAAATACATTTGCTTGGGTCTTCTGTTTGGTGTGACTGTCACAAATTTAGATGATGACAACTTTTACCAAAATGCTTTGATTTTCGAAATATCGTGTGTGCACTTAAATTACCAGATGATACTTCTTCTTAGGGTTTCTTTAAGAGAGATTTAAAAAAAAAAGTGGAAACTATGTTTTTAAATTACATTGCTACATTTTCCAGAAATACTCAATATTGAACATGATTTTAAAAAATCACAGTTGACTGATATACAGGTTTTATTGGTAAATTGTCCTTTTGGATAAACATATTTTTCTGTAGTAGTGTCACTTTTATTTGAAGTGCTATATTCCTAAATAGGTATTTTAAAAAATAATAATAACAATAATAATAATAGGTATTAATACAATACCTGTAATAATGAGGGAATTTGAATACTTTTTAAGTCACTGTTATTTCTGTCTCACGCCCTCCTACAGAATCACAAAGAATTACAGAATGGTTGAGGTGGGAAGGTACCTCTAGATATCATCTAGTCCAACTCCCTGCTCAAACCAAGGTCAAGTAGAGCAGGCTTATCAGGGCTGTGCCCAGTTGAGCTTTTAATATCTCCAGGAATGTAGACTCCAAAGCTTCTCTGTGCAACTTCATTTGGTGTTTGACTATTCTTGTAGTAAAAAGATTTTTCTTATGTTTCTCTGGACCCATCAGGGCCCATGGATGTGTGCATGTACAGTTTATTTAAATGTTCCCTAAACTGAGCCTCCTACAGTGAGGGTAAGTCTTCCTTGCTCCAGACGTTCTCCCTCGTGTCATGGACCTGGGATTGCTGAAGGTCAGTCTTCCAGTAGAGGAAGGCAGAGGGAAGGAGACACTGAGTGCCTCATCCTTCTTTCTGTCCCCAGGTACCCTGCCCTACTCAGCCATGAGCCTACATATTCCACTACGTTCCTTTTGCAGCTGGTAGATCTGTAGAAACCTTTCTTGTTACCCTTTGTGAGTGGGCTTTTGTTTTTCTAACCCCATCCGTGTACACAGAACCTCTTCAGTATACTCCCTCAAGGGAGCTGCAGTACATGGGCTGGATATCTGTCCTTCTTTGTGAGATTTAAACAGCCTTTTAAAGTCTGGTTTTCTTGATACACTCATCCCTTGAGACTCCCATGATATGTCACTTCCAATTATAGAGGAGGAATACCTCTATAACAAAGATGAAAAAGTATCTCTAGCATGTTTGAGGGAGCTGGGCACCAGAGAAGTTAAGACATTCTGTGGAGCACAATGTGCCTTCCAATAGGGTTCAGGGAATTTCACAATTTCTGCTAAAAATGATGGGTTCATGAAGAGGTTTATTTTCTTGGAAAATGTAATCACCTCATTCATCAATGAAAAATGAGGGGTTTTGAAAAACTGAATTTATTGTGAATGCAATGCCCTGAAATTAAGAACACCAACTGTCAGCTTCAAGGGACTGGCAGCAAAGCGTGTTCCTTTCACAATGTAAAGAATAGCCCTTGGACAAGCTGCATTTCTACAGAACGTAAACTGAGCCTTGTACAGCACCTGGCTTCTGAGGTCACTTGTTCTTTTCATATGAAGATGCCACCCTATAAGCTTGGGAAATCCTGTGTCACAAAATAGCTGTGGTTTGGCCAGAGACTATAAATCGTGTTTTGGAATTTGGGGTGTTATCCAATATGAATGAGACCATTCTTTTTGTATAAACAACTTTCTATTTTTTACCTATCCATTATGCTGGTGCTAAATATATCATACTAATGGGCTCTGTAGGCTTGCAGTGGATTTCCTCTTGTGACTCAATATTTTTCTATTAATTTATTTTTTATGTGTTTCCACTCCTATTCGTAGCAGCACAGCATGTATCCTCACTATAAGAAAGAGAAAAAGATAAAGATAAAAGATAAAGAAAAACAAAAAAGAAGAAAAAAGGAAAAGGAAAAGGAAAAGAAGAAAAAGAAAAAGAAAAAGAAAAA